>JAPMOB010251836.1:0-28407 GCA_029875015.1 Lepomis gibbosus
TTTTTTTTTTCTTAAAGATTTTGTTTCCTCCCTCACATCACCCCTGTCGGTAGGACAAACTAAACGTTTAAATAAGTCTCATTCGAATGTGGGAAATTTATAAAATAGCAGATAATGAAAATGAATGTTAGTTGTGGCTCTTCTGTTAATCAGGTTGGTTTTATTTGATTCAGTAGTGGCCACATATTTACTTGTATTGTGTCTGCATGTGACTGACTACTTATTTAACTGAGGTTGGATCTTCTGTGATGTTTCCAGGGCATCACATACGACACTGGCGGAGCAGACATCAAAGCTGGTGGTTTCATGGCTGGGATGCACAGGGACAAGTGTGGAGCTGCTGCTGTGGCCGGCTTCTTCCAGGTGAACCTGAATAATAAACTGTGCTTTTACTGCATGTCCACACCTCCAGGACATGAAATAAATAGTCAGCACTTGTGACAGACCTGGAAACTTCTGAGTCATGGTTAACAAAAAGTTCAGTGAATGCAAAAAGATTTTCCTTCATAAAGGCCTTTATTAAGCCTCCAGATGAAAGAAAGGGGCCATCTGTCGAACTTGCCTTATACTTGGCTTATCCTATGAGTTAATTAACATGGATAGTGAAACTGGGAGTTTGATGTATTTGTGTGAAGTTTGCAGCACTGCTCCTCACCTAATCCCCAGTCTCTCTAGATTTTAGCCAAGTTGAAGCCAAAACATCTGAAGGTCATCGGTTCCATGGCCATGGTGAGGAACAGTGTCGGTGCAGGTTGGTGTAATATTTTTCTCCATCAAACATGGTCCCGTTTACATTTTTCTCGGTGGAATCTGTCTTACAGTACCTCCTCACGCGTGTGTGTGTTTGTGTTTTTTCCTAAGACTGCTATGTGGCCGACGAACTGCTGGTTTCCCGTGCGGGTCGCAGAGTGAGAGTGGGAAACACAGATGCTGAGGGACGTATGGTGATGGTCGACCTGCTCTGTGAGATGAAGGAGAAGGTCATAACATCATATTATTAATACAGTACTTCTTAACTAATTTCTGCACCTGAACATCTTGTCTGCACTTCTGTCCCTTCTCCTTCTCATGATCACATCATCTGTGTCTGCAGGCAGTACGTGAGACCTCTCCTCATCTGTTTACTATTGCAACTCTGACTGGTCACGCCATCAGAGCCATGGGACCCGACTACTCTGTAAGTGCTGCTGTAACACAGACAATACTGAGAGATGATTCTACTTAAACATTAAAAATGCACCTCCTGCTGAAATCAGTCTGTACTGAGTTCAGTTCTTAATATCTCTTATTAGATCATCATGGACAACGGACCGGCCCAGCGCAGCAACAATGCTGCTCAGTGGCAGAAAGGTGAGACAGTTAACACAGATAAATGTGAAGTTTTAAACATTTGTTGTTTCTTCCACAATGAAAACAGTTGAATGCTTTTCTCTGTTTTATTATGATCATGAACTAAAGTCGGAGTAAACCTCACGTAGGTTGTAGCCTCGTAGCTGAAGCAAGAATAACACTAACGTTAGATGGCCAATGCTGAGCTGGTGGTGTTTACTCACCACAGGTTACTAAACTATTTGCGTTCAGCGCTTCTTTGTTTGGGTCTTGTTGTATGAAGTTTTAAAGCCAAAGTTTGATGAATGGCTCAGCAGCTGCCAGCTGTCCTCTCTCACGTGCGGCCACGCGCAGCAGATGCTACGTGTTACGTAGGCAGATTATAGATAATGGAGGGAGGGAATAACAGCACGCTCATCAGACGTTTCTTAAAAAATTAACATTGTCCACAAATCCCGTGCCTCGAGTCCGAGTCGAGTCTGAAGTCACTGTGTGTGCGACTTAAGTCGCACTTGAGTCCGAGTCTCCATCTCTGCCACATACTGTAATGAACCAAAGCAACGAAACAATGATCCACCTCCAGCACAATTACTTCAGTGGTTCGAGTGCTTTATTTCCGCGATCACTAGCTAACACATGGTCCTGGTCCTCTCTCATGCAGCTGGAGAGGTGTTGGGCGACATGTTTGAGGTGTCCAGTATCAGACGAGAGGACTACGAGTTCCACAAAGGAAAGTCTGAGTACGAGGATATTCTGCAGTGCAACAACCTGCCGTCCTCTGCTACTCCTCGAGGACATCAGACCCCTGCAGCTTTCCTCATCATGGCCTCGGGGCTTGACAAGGTGCTCACACGTTTTCATAGCGTATTAACTTTTCAGTATGAAAAATATAATAAGGAAGAAGTGCATCGATAACTTGTGTTGTTATTTCCAACGCAGCATGGTGTGGATTCTGCCAAACCTCTGCCGTACTCCCACATTGACATCGCTGGGTCCAGTGGTCCTTTCCCTGGCATCCCAACAGGAGCCCCCATCCTGGCCATGGCAACCAACTACATCCTGTCTGATAGTGTCTAAACAGATATCCCTAGTGTGTAAAGACAACGGTCTCTGCACTCAATCCCAACACAAATTTGTAACCGTCCAAATATAAATGAAATCCCTGCCACGACGCGTAATACAAAATGTGTACTTTTTCATGTCTGACATTCCTTAACTCTTCTGATTGCTTTACTGCAAGAATGCTCTCTTTTCTAAGATGTGCGTCCTGTCTGCGCCAAGTGTCAAATGAACCTGCTCTTAAGTGGCCTCAATCAGTTTACACTCAGGGGTTAAATGGCAGTAAAAAAATACCATCCTTTTTATGTGTGCCTGTGTGCGTGCGACAAACAGGGGACATGGTTGTGTGATTAGCGATGCTATGAGTGAAACCAAGCACTCCGTCATTGATCAATAAAACAAAATTTAAAAGGTCACTGTGTTCTTTGCATAGAATTATTTTTGTACAGGTGTGCATGTTACACAGGTTATCACAGGGGGCATAATAGGAAAGAAAAAAAATCTTGACTCAACAGCCTGCACATGTTCTTGCCTCACAAACATACATACATAGAAAAGGGTAAATTTATTTTTTGTAAAGTGAAATTGCATTTTTAACTTACTACTTCTACATAGGAGACACAATATTTTATTTTTTTATTTAACCAGGAAGACCGAAATCTCTTTTCCGAGGGAGACCTGGCCAAGGCATCACACCAGTTACAATTTAGATACAAATACAGCAGTCAGAACAAACCAACAAGCTTCACACATAAAGGAAAGGAACAGGTCACATGTGGCAGTTACATTTTTGAGTTACATGGCATTTTAACATGGCCTTAAATGGGACTAGATCATTTAGATGTAGCAAGTTTTGCAAATTATTCCAAGACCTTGGCGCAAAGATGATACATTAATACAAAAGCAATTATACAAATGAGAACACAAAGAAACTATATTCAGTGGAGCAGTACTGAGTATGAATTTGAGAAGGCAGCAGGGTGAACAGGCTGGGTGGGTACTGTCCTTCAGTATTCTTTGGGCTCTGCACAGGCACCTCACCTCACAGACATCACTGATGGGTACCAATGATCTTCTGAGCAGTTGAATCACCCGCTGCAGAGCCCTCCGGTCCTGGGCCGTGCACATCCCATGCCAGTTAGTGATGTTTCCAGTCAGGATGCTTTCTATTGCTGCTCTGTAAAAGCTGACGGGAATTTGGCTTTCTTTAGCTTCCTCAAGAAATACTCATTTCTGCTTTTTTTCCCCATCGTGGAGATGTGAGATAGCCATGTCAGGTTCCTCTGTGATGTTAAATCCCAGGAAGGAACCCGAAACTATTCACCTGCTCCAACTCAGCTCTACTGCTGTAGACAGGAGTGTGTGTTTGATGATTTTGATTTTGAGCTATTACAGAATCTGCTTTTTCAGTGTATATATAGCATACTAAGTTTAACTTAAACATGTGAATCGGATCCTTTTAGTGATTTATAATTGTATTTATTTATTGTATGTTACAGTTTTTAATCCATTGCCAATTACTCTTTTGTCCATGGGTTGTGTTCCTCAGTGTATTGTTAGGTTTTGTCCTCTCCAATATGGCCGAAATCAGAGTCCGCTCCGTCTAGAGGTTGGGAAGAACCGACAAGGAAACGGAAATGACGCAAAGACGCCGAGTCATTAAAACCGGACGTTAGCGCGCGCTTGCAGCTCAAACCTTCCCTCTGCAGTGAGAGTACTGTCTGTGTGCTGCACTTCTGCTAACTAACAACACAAAGACTGAACTTTCAGAAGAGTCTTTGTCTCCAACTCGGTGATAACTCAAACTACAGCCTCCATTTTGACGGAGTGACACTCCAGAGCTCTTACTTTGAATCTACGCAGGCTTAAAACTTCACAGCAACCATGTTTGAGGCTCGTCTGGTCCAGGGATCCATCCTGAAGAAGGTGCTGGAGGCTCTGAAAGACCTGATCACAGAGGCCTGCTGGGACGTCAGCTCGTCCGGGATCTCCCTGCAGAGCATGGACTCCTCTCACGTCTCCCTGGTCCAGCTCACCCTGCGGCACGACGGCTTCGACTCGTACCGCTGCGACAGAAACCTCGCCATGGGAGTCAACCTCAGCAGGTGGAGTAAACGCTACACACAGCTCTCTTAGACAGAAAGCATTTCACGTTTAATACTAAAACAGTACACATTTCACGTCGAATATTAAATCAATCGACTGTGGCGTTAGGATAATTGAAGCATCTGCTGACTAATGACAGGTCGAGGTGCTAACGTTTGCCCGATGCTAAAATCGATGTAAAACTACTAGAGATTTAGTTTGTCTCCGTCTAACGTTAACCGTTAACGTTCAAACGGTCAGTTAAATAACGTAATTTTCTGACCAGCGTCAGTAACTTTGTCTTTTTAATAGCTAAAGTTTAGAAAAAGGTGGCCATCTTGGCGCATTTTGCCCGGGCATGCCTTTCTGCTGAACTGCTTTAGTTAACTCTTTACTGCTCACGTGCAGTGTTTACATATGTGTGCTGTAATAAAAAGGTTTATTTTTATATTAAGTTTTGTGCTGAAAGCACATCTGGTGCAGTTTGAGGGGACAACAGCAACTCATTGATGACGTAGAGACGTCATTTGAGCGCCAAATTCTGCAAAGGGAGGGTTGGCGGGAATTTGTAGTTGAACCCGGGAACTTCCACTTCCGTTTCACTGTTCCCTCTTTGTGACGTAACACCGGTGCTCTGGATGATTTGAGTTTTCAGCTACGATGATATCCCTTAATGTGTTTGACATCATTCATATGTCTAAACACGTTTTAGCAGCGTATATAGTGGTCTGGTTTACCTTAATGCACTAACGTTGCTTACAAAGGTATGAGCACAACATGTTAATGAATATAATATTAAATGTTTATATAAATAACCGTATATACGGTTTTTTTTTTTGTTTGTTTGGTTGTTTGTTTGTTACCATGTTTTAATATAAACTTAGTGTAGCTTGAAGGGACTACAAATTTTCACTTAGTCATACAACCTTGTGTTGTATAATGACAGATGAATAACCCTTTTCCTCGTTTATATAATTGGGGTCTAATGTGGGATGACAACAAACAGCAACGGTTTTGATTAAATATAGATCATTTTAAGTAATTTTTCTTAACCAAAAGTGCAGAAAAGTCACTGGGTCTCACATCACAAGTATTTTTTTAGTCCTCATAGTAAATCAGACATCTGGTTTTAATTAGGGCTGAAACTAATGATTGTTACTTTTAATCTGTCGATCATAGTTGTTTGGTCTGTAAAGTGATTATGAAAATAATCAGCATAAAGATATTGGCTAAACATATTTAAATATTTAACACAGAACCCTACACAAGATACTTGCAATACCTTTTTAAGAGAATTATGAATACATCATTTAAAATTGTCGTTCATCCTTTCAACGTTACATTTTAGTGCGTTTTAAAAATATTTAAGTTACAAAATCAGCTTTCTCGTTTTCACTTCTTGGTGGTTCGTTACACCGTTTTGACCTGTTTGTTTTCCATGTTGTTCACAGTATGTCAAAGATCCTGAAGTGTGCAGGAAACGAAGACATCATCACCCTCAGAGCAGAAGACAATGCAGACACACTCGCCCTTGTGTTTGAGACGATCAGTAAGTTTCTGACTTCACGTTACTGGCATTGTTTATATATTTCTTATTAAGCATCAATGTCTTATTTAGCTCTTCTCTTCTCGCTCTTACAGACCAGGAAAAGGTCTCAGATTATGAGATGAAATTGATGGACCTGGATGTGGAGCAGCTCGGTATTCCAGTAAGTCATTTGTGGCGTCTCCTTTCTCTTTTAGGTCCAACATATACTGTTCATGCACACTGTTTCTGACTTTTCCTCGTCTCTGTCTGTCCCTCCAGGAGCAGGAGTACAGCTGTGTGGTGAAGATGCCCTCTGGGGAGTTTGCCCGTATCTGCCGTGACCTTTCCCAGATTGGTGACGCCGTCATGATCTCATGCGCCAAGGACGGAGTTAAATTCTCCGCCACAGGAGAGCTGGGCACAGGAAACGTCAAGCTGTCCCAGACCAGCAATGTAGACAAAGAGGACGAGGCGGTGGGTGTTGATGTTCAATGTCGCTTATATCAGAATAACAGCAGAGTCGGGTGATAAATATGTGGGCTAAAGTCTAGTTCTGTTAATTCTAATTATAGGTGATTAATTCAAACTAAAGAATAAATATTTATTGCTGGTTTAATGTTAGTTTGTCCCTAGAAGCATTAATAGCATTTTCTTTACAAAGACAATTAATCTGCAACTGTTTTAATTGTTTAATGCATTTTTTGGAGCAAAATGCGAATCATTCATTGGCTCAAGCTTCTCACTAGTGAGGATTTGTTCCTTTTTCTTTGTCGTACGTTTACAATCTCATGCTAATGGTTTACCGGCTGGTAGTGAGAAAAATTGAGATATTTTAAAGACATACTTTTCCTGTTGTCATGGCTCTTGTTTTTGACTGCCCCCCCTCACTTTCTGCTTTTAGGTCACTATTGAGATGAATGAACCAGTCCAGCTGATCTTTGCCCTCAACTACCTGAACTTCTTCACAAAGGCCACACCGCTGTCCAAGACTGTCACCCTCAGTATGTCCGCTGATATCCCCCTCGGTAAGTTCGTCCTTCCTTTCTTATTACGGAGTCGCGTCTTCATTTGGATTCTCGTTTGCAGACGTCACCGTGGTCCTTACTTTACTTTTGTCTCTCTACAGTGGTGGAGTACAAGATTGCTGATATGGGACACGTCAAATACTACTTGGCACCGAAGATCGATGAAGAGGCTTCCTAAGTTTTATTTTCGTCCCCAAAAGCGAGAATAGAGAAAAGCAGGCGACTGGGACTTGTCCAGAGTGACGTCATGGTGGTCGTTGATCACTGTCTGTGGTTTCTGATGTCCTCCTGTCTAATGCACCTCACAGCAGGAGGTCTACTGTCAACTTTTGTTAAGTCAGCTGTGTGAATGATGCCATCTGTGCGATGCGATAAAGCGTCAGTGCTTCGACTCGTGACGGTGTCTGAGCGGCTGGCTGAGGTCCAGACATCCCCGGTGTAAATTTCAGCACTTGGTCACTCCACTTTTGTGTCTTTCTCTCTATTTTTGCCCATTTTTGGGAAAGCAGATTTTGAGTATCCCATTCCTCCTTGTAGATAACGCATTTGTAAATAATTCCTGTGGTTTCACACTGTCAGCCAACCCCCAAATGTTTTTGTATTCATTGATTCAGTCCAAAATAAATGATTCAAGTTGTTACCAACATCCTTTTTGTGTTTCTGACATTTGTGGTCAAAAGCAAGTTTTAGACTAAAGGCATACAAGGTCCTCAAAGACTTTTGAATAAAAGTCCCTCACCTTTTTTGACGTCTCTAGAGTCGACCATCTTATTCAGTTGCTGCTAAAAGACTCTTTGATCATATGTAAAACCCATAGCCGAGCTAATGATCACCCAATATACTTGCCTGATACTCTTGGCCTGCTGGGGAAATACATTTTTGATCAACTTTATTCCCTTTGTACTTGTCCTGTAATCTTTATCTATTGAGAGCAACTTAAAAGTATCAGACTATGTATAACGAGTCATGCTGGGATTTGTTACACTCCCAATGTACTGAATGTATTGTGAATCTTATCTGTAGATATCTCGAACACCAGAAGCTTTTTTTAGTGCTATTAAATATATTTAAGGCATCCACCACGCCTCTATTTTAATATATCAAAATGAGGGAGTGGTGGACTTCATTAAGCTTACTGAGCATAAAAGCTAATGCCAGATGCCTTTTTCACAACAGATGTTTTGACTTGTCACAGTGGATAAAGCAGTGTAATTAATGATTTACGCCAGCACTGCTTCTATGACATGTAAAACATTTTGCTCTGTGTTAAATGGCGGTGGTAGAAGTACTCAATTGTTTAAGTAAAAGCAACACGACAATCTAGAAATACTCTTGATCTGTACCTCCGCCACACAAATATGTAGTCTTTATTTAAAAACGTCTTCTAATCTACCATTGGACAATTTTCATACCATAGGACAACAGTCCTTTAAATGAAACCATCTTGACAGGTTTGGAGGTGAAAGGTCTTAAAAGTGCTTCAACTCATTAATCTGAAATGTAACAAGATGCAGTTTTTTAAAATATTTTTTGTAAGAGGTCATATGTTGACAATCACTTGTTAAACTTTATCAACACATTGTATTTTAAAATCACATCTTGTTCTTTTTTGTAAAATCTTAATCTGAAAAGTAGCTATAACTGTTAAATCAGTGTAGTGGAGTGTGAAGTAGCATAAACTGGACATTGAGTTCATTACAAGTACCTTAATGTGAACGTACCTGCTTATGCAGGAAGTGATGACAATTGCCGCAGCAGTAACCAGGTGTAGCCACTAGGTCGCGCTCTTTTACTACCTTTGCTTTTTTTTCCCTTAGAAAGCAAATCACTTGTCAGGTCACATTTAAAAAATCATTTCTTCTGAAGTTTACTCTTAATTTCCATTTGGCAGTTTCCCCAAAAGAAAAGTGGATGTGGGTTTGTTTGTTTTTTTCAAGATGAAAAGCACCTGTCAGTCAGTTTCTAAACATCAAGTTAGTAATTCACACCTGCCTGACTGTTAGCCAGGTCAGGGACAGGTTACATGCTGTTCATTTATTCTAGCTGTTCAACCACATTATGGGGATTTCATAAGAGTTGTTGGCGTCTGGCAGCTTCAGAGCTTTAGGCCTGTTTTCATGCTGGTCAGTGAGCAAACGGAGTAAAACTGCTAAATATTCAGATAATTCACTTAACATGCAGCCAGAAATACCCGAGAGACACAAATCTGTCTGCCTGTCTGCTGCTGGAGATGTTTACTGTTATAGTGCAGTTGGCTTGTGGTCAGATAGTTTTAATCCCCACAAAGCTTTAATCTGACACTAGTGTAAAGTGAACTTAACTAATGGACATACGGAGCGTGTGCAGTGTGTCTGTGTCTGTTTGTGTGTTGACGCAGGGTTACAGGAATGACACATTTAAATAAGTTTTAAGAATAGTTTGACATTTTGAGGAATAGCAAAGGTGAGAAAACGGTTTTATATGAAGCTAGCTTAGCATAGCTATCTTAGCACAAATGCTGGGGAACAGCTAGCCTGGCAGACCAGCACATCTGAAGCTCACTAATGACCACGTGATATATCTCATATGTTTAACATGTTCAATAACTGAAGTGTAAGCAACATTTTATTGGGTGTTTATTGTCTCGCTTTTACAGGATTAAACAAACAAGAGATAATGTGTCATCTAGCAATGGTGGTGATGTAACTACAAGTACACATTTGAGGTAATTGTACTTTATTTGACTTCACAACATTTCAGAGGGAAATATCGTTCTTTATAGGCTAGTACACTATATTTATCTGACAGCTTTGGTTTCTAGGCTAATTTACTAATTATTTTATACAGTCAAGATTTTTTCATACAAAGGGCTCTTCAAATATGATGTTTTGTTGTAAAAAAAAATCAGAAAAGTGCAGCAGAAACAGTAATTTGATTAATTCATTAGTGAAACTAACTTTTTATGCAAAACATGGACAAACTAAGATTGTGAAGGTGTCAACCAAAAAATCAATCAATTAGGTCTAATCCATGGAGAGAATAAATAGCAGATTAACCCATAATGAAACTAATCATTAGTTGCATTCCTATAGGCTACACAATAATTAAAAATTAGCTCCACCTCAACCAACTGCAACAGTAAAATCCTGCTTTTAATCTAATGATGTAATATAACAGTCACAGGGGCTTGAGCAGGTTAACATTAAACTTCCATACAGATTTTTTTTTAAAAGTTGGTGGAAACAACGCTGGAGAAACTAACAAGAGACAGATAGATTTTGAAAGACAGAAAATCTCATCCCCTCCCTGCAGGCCTCCCTCTGAAGCCACTGCCCCAAAACACAGCTAGGCAGGCCAATTTATTACAGTGCTGCCACAGATTTTTTATTTATTTTTGTTAATTAATATAAGAAAAATGCTTCTGAAATAAACTGCCCCATATTTAAGTACAAGTACTAATACCACTCTGTAAAAATATGCTGTTACAAGTAAAGGTGCAGAATTGAACATGTTGCTAAAAGCTGAGGTAGGGTATTTACGTCAGAAGCATTTTTTGTTCTATTTATTGAAATTCTCTTTGCATCCCAACAACCAAACAATAAGTGAAATGCTGTGACAAAAAAATGAAACAAATCTGTTACCTGTGGCTGTTGCAGGACTAAAAAAAGTACGGCCAACCATTTCATTTGGTTCAAATTGGCTGGCCTACCTGCTTGTATACCTACCTGCGCATGCTATGCTGGTCACTGACTGTGCATGTTGGCTAACCCAGTTTTTAAGTAAGGGATCTGAATACTTCCCCCATCACTGTCACTTCACAGTGAGAGTCAAAAGTGCTGTTATGGGGTGTTTCAATCTTCTCATGTAGTTAACCTAACCTGAGGGGGGGGGGTTACACCGCCTATATCATCCCAGCTGTGAGGCTCTTTGCTGTCCGTTTTTCTCTCCCAACCCTTTTTCTAGGCCATCACTGTAAAATCTGACTTTGCTCTTAACTGTCATAGTTGAGAAAGAAATAAAAGCAGCCCGAGGTGGAGGCAGCACAGCATAGACAGAGCAGATTATAACCTCACAGTGGATTGCCTGCCAGTGTAATCCCAGTGTAATCATCTACTGAAAGGACTGGACTCTAATGAGCTTGCACCCATGCAGTAGGAAAAGAGGATTGTATTCTTTGTATATTTATTTATTCCAAATACCTTTGATTTGGTAAATGTATTTTATAATCCATAATACCTGTGTGACTGTTGGAGTTAGAGTCTAAATCCACTCGAGCTAGCTTTTTGCTCTGTGTACTGAAATATTCTTGAAAACTCTCAGTATTTTATTTTCTAAAACACATGTACTGCGGCTGTGTGTTAATCTGATGGAGCCACTGTTTCAGATAAGGGATGAAGTGTGTGTCTTCAGATGCAGAACAGAGAAAAGAGATGGGGCTGTCATCTTAGGAAGTGACCGATAAAGCAAAGCGACGGCTTAGCCGTTTAAGCTGCCTCAATATTTAATTAACCACTGCCGTCCAGGTTAAGATTAATTACTTCCTGGAACAGAGCAAAGAGGGTTCGACCTGATTGGGGGTTTCCACTTCTGGATTGGCCACAATTTCAGTCGTACTTCATAATGAAGAATAAAAGGAGATCAATTTAATGAGAAATCAGAACAGATTTAGAGTGAAACAGGCCAGTCAGACATTATGTCATTATGTCAGAGCTACATAATTTTAAACTTAACAGATCAACCACACAGCTTTTGTATGACTGACTTATTTGTTTTTGTATGTTTCACTTGAATCAGTTTGGTATAACTGTATAAATAAAGTCTTTTTTTTTATTGTGCAGTGCAGTACTGTGCAAAAGTTTTAGGCAGGTGTGGAAGAATGCTGTTAAGTAAGAATGCTTTTAGTTATGTTAAGTGATTATATTTAGCAATTAACAAAATTCAAAGTGAGTGGACATAAAAATAGAAAATTCAAATTCTCATCAGTCCATGTGCCATTTTTCTGTGCTCCAGTTCCTGTGTTCCTATGCACAGCTGAGTGACATGGCCTTGTTTCCATGTCGGACGTATGGCTTTTTGGCTGCAAGTCTCCCATGAATGTCACTTTTTTGCCAGCTCTGAGCTGATGGCACTACTGGACATCTTGCGAATGCGAAGGGAAGTAGGCATGATGTTTATACACCTGATGATATACCTACAAAGTCCCTGACATTGTGCAAGTGTATCTAGAAGCACTGATGCTGTTTTGAGGGCAAAAGTGGTTGGTCACACCAAATACTGACTTAATTTAGAGTTTTATTCTATTCACTCACTTTGCATTGATAAATGTAATCTATTAACATTAAAATCATTATTCATTTTCAGCGTGTTTCTAACACTGCATTTCACATAAATATCTAATCCAAAATGTGGTAATTACCATACAATTTTCATTTAACAAGCACAATGAACTGCTTCAGTGATCTGTGGCATTACTCCCCCCCCCATCTGCCTATTCAGGCAGCCGAGGACAAAACAACACAGTCAAGTATTACATTAACCAAACGTTAGGCAAGTTTATTTGTATAGCACCCCTTTCACAACAAGGCACCCTGAAGTGCTTTAAATGAGACATAAAGAAACATAAGACTATAAAAAGACACATAAATATGATTGTATGATTTGTAGGTTATCGCATACATTTACTGAGTACTAAGTACAAAGTTAATATATTTGTATTTTGCTTAAGTATTTTCATTGCAAGACACTTAATACTTCAACTCCACTACATTTATCTGGCAGCCATAGTTCCTAGTTAGATTAAGAAAATAATAAGAAGATTAATATGTAATGATAATCACATGTTGCAGCTTTATATAAAATTGTTGAAATAATGAAATAATAATCCATAAGTAATAATAATCAATAATGATGTAACATATAATAGTTTAACACTTACGGGCCATATCTCTGCATAGAGGACTTTTATTTTTAATACTTACATAATATACATTTTCCTGATAAAACATTTGTGCAGTACTTTTTCCACATTTTGAATGCAGGAACTTTTATGGAGTTTTATTACAGTGTGGTATTGGTGCTTTTACTTAAAGGGTGATTTCTGTATTTTGAAACCTGGGCCCAATTTTGACATATTTTGTTGTCGAAATGAGTAATAGGTACAAAAAGTTTTGGAATCCGTTAGATTGGCTTCAGCCAGCAACCCAGCTGCAGTGGCTCCAATGTATTCCTTCGGGACATTTGTGCCCGTCAAAATTATGTCCACAGAAAGTGCCTCTTTTTGCCACTGACAGGCTCGGGCTGTTATGTGTCTGACAAAATCTTGGAAAGGACATAGAGGAAGTGCTAGCAAGACTTAATTTCTTAATGTTATTCCACACAACACAAACTCCTCTCTCCAACTCTGACTCGCATTTCCACCATCATCTTCCTGCTCCGACTGTTATACGAGGTGTCTGACAACATCATGGAAAGAGTCCCTGCAAGTCACTCTTGGTGACCCCCTTTGTTTTTAACAGGAAAGTAAAGTCTCGCTCAAGGACAATTCTTGTCTGAAATCTCACGAGAGGGATGTCACAGGAAGATGATGGTGGAAATGCGAGTCAGAGTTGGAGAGAGGAGTTTGTTGTGTTGTGCGGAGTAACATTAGGAAATGAAGTCTTGCTAGCAGTTCCTCTATGTCCTTTCTGTGATGTTGTCAGACACATAACAGCCAGAGCCTGTCAGTGGCAAAAAGAAGCTCTTTAGGTGGACAATTGCCCCAAAGTAATACTTTGAAGTCACTGCAGCGGGTTGTGAACCAGCTGAAGCCATCTACTGTACGGGTTCCAAAACTTTTTGTACCTACTAGTCATTTCAACCCCAAAATATGTGACAATAGGGCCCAGGTTTTAAAAAATTCCAAAACTACCCTTTAAGTAAAGGATCTGAAAACTTCCTCCATCCCCTGCCTACTGGTAAAAGACCTCTGACAGCTAAAAACATGTTAGCTTGAGTGCCAACTGTTGGCATTGATCAGATAGAGCCATTGTAAAAGACTGCCATCTGTGTCTTTCAGTCAAGCTAGCTGGTTTAGGAGTTTCTTTGAGGTTTGTGATACAAAGGGGAAACATGGCCAAAACATGAACAAACACCTCATGGGAAAGGACTTTAAAGTCTGACAAACAAACAGGAACATAAAGCTGAGTCACGGTACGGGCTCCCCTGATCTTTAGGTCACGATCTTGATATTGGTCGACGAGTTCAACAAAACAAAAGGATAACTAAAACACAAAACAGAAGTCCTCGCACAATGCCAGAACCATTCACATTATCTACATGATCTTTGTTAGTATGTGTTCATAACACATTAGTTGTGTGAAGATAATTATAATAACGGCGTTACCATGCTTTCTGCAGTGTTTCAGACGTTAAGAATGAACAGCATGACAGGTTCAAGATAAAATTTGAGCCCTGCCATTCATGTGAATCTTTATTTGTATTTCTTACCTTTTATTTAAAGGCATGTTTCAGCATGCTTAGTGCGCTTACATTTGGTTTGTTGTATTTAAGTGAACCTGATCTGTACAGTGTTATCATGAGGCTGCATGCCTGCATCTCTCTGACTCTCTCTCTCTCTTCTGTCTCTGTCTGCCCTTTAAATTGCTTTCTGGAAGCAGGGGATTTTGGCCAGGGAGATAAGGGGGAATGGGATGAAACACTCTGCAAGGCAGGGGGAGTCTACTGAGCGTGGAACATTTACTGAGACAGAGGAGAGAGCAGGTTGTACTCACACATCCCCACTGGTCACTGAGGCTGGGTGGACGTGGGCGACATCAGCCCTATCAGTAACAAAACATCATGAAAGATGCCAAGCAAACTAAAAGTCTGAATCTACTGTTGCAGAATGATTGAAAGCCTCTGTTTCTCCACTGTAAACAGATTGATGTGCAGCTTTTTGTGGGCTTTTTCTTCCTCCCCTCATGTCACTCAGTCAGGTCCTGGAGGGTTGATCCCATCCCAATTCCCAGAGCTGACACTCTGTTACATAAGCCTTCGATGCTCTGCTGTCTCTTCACAAGAGCAGGTTGCATGGATTATTGATGCCAGCACAGGGCGGGCATGGCCGCACCAGTCACACACACTGCACGATCCACATGCTTCAAACCACTCTGTCAAATATTTCAGATATTGTTCTTTCGATTGCAAATATTTGGTGGGGATTCCCCACTTTTCATGCACACAATTACAGCTCCCTCCTCACCACCCTCCTCCCCCTTCGCCTCCCCAAGCTTTGATTTCATGTGGCGTGCCTCACAGTTGACACACATGTATTTCTGACTATGCTCCTCGTGTTGAAGTCCTCCCCGCATGGATTAGCATATTAATGGGATGTCCTCTTTGTCCCTGTTTTCTGTCACTCAGATTTCACAGCAGCGAGGGAGATGACGAGGCGAGATGGGGGAGGAAGGGGGAAGGGAAGAGCAGAGCTGTAGCTTGGGAGCCACACACCTGAATGTAATTGGTACCGGTGGGACAAAAAATCAATATGGTAATCAATATGTTCTCTGTGACGACTGAAAGTTGTTTTTTGTGTTAGTGACACCAAAACCAGTTTCCCTGTTTCTATCGTCTTGAATCTATAAACCACATTAGATCGCTTTATTTGATGAGTGGTGATCCAAATTAAATACTAAAGACAAAATGCAGCTTATTTTAGACTGCTTTTTTTGATGCTTAAACATACTGTGTGAATGAATTGTGCACAGATATCACAATCCGTTGCACGTGATTATCGTTATCTGTGTGTCACCAAAACTTTTCATGAGCCAAGAAAACCAGCCCCTGTTTTCAGCCATGTGACATTTTTGTGGCAGTCGGGTGAGTTTTTAAATTGTTTATTTACGCTTACAAATTGGAAAATGTTCTCAACACACACGGATGCACTTTAACCTTCACTAAAAAAACAACTCTATCCCAACATTTCCTACTTCCAGCTTCTTTGTTGTGAAGATTTACTGCTTTTATTTGTCTTATTCAACAGTTAACATTAACAACAAGAGTATGTGTAGGTTTGGGGCTGTTCATTGGGCAACAAAAGCAAGTTTGATCACTTTTGTATTTCGGATTGTGATTTATTTGAGAAAATAATGTGTAGATTAATGGAAAATGGAAATAATGGTTAGTTGTTGGAGATTCATGGTTTTTAATGCACAGTGATGTTGCACTGTATTGTTATATTGTTACACTGTGAGTCACTGTGATAAAAGGGCTTTCGTCCTCTTCATTAAGCAATAAAAAAAAGACACGGTTTTGTTTCTAAACAGCATATGAAATTTTAAAAAACATCTTTAACAAAAAAGTAGATTTTTCTTCTCCCTCTCTCTCTCTCTTCCTGCAGTTCACCTCCCGTCACAATCAGATCTTTGTCCCTCTTCATCCAGGGATGCCTCAGTTCGCTACTTAGCAACTGTTTCCACGGCTACAAAGTTGCTCCCTGTCTCACCCCCGCCCCATCTCCACAATAAGTCGCCGGTGTCCCTCTGGTCCTTGGCATCCACTTCCTAAAGCCTTGTGACGACGAAGTGCCTGCAGTATGGTTTGTCTCGTGCTCAGGAGAGGACATTACCCAGCTCCATGATGCAGTGTTCCTCTGCGTAGGGAGCTAGTGATTATCCTGGAGGACGGCTGTGTGTACTGATGTGAATGTGACCATCTTATAGAAAACACATTTCCCTCTGTGTTGTCCTCGTACCCTCGGTGTCAGTGTGCTCAGAGAATGTTCAGCTCAGCACTAATGTCACTGAGACAAATTGAAGCTCATTGTCTGCATTTGACCATTAAAGTGCTCATGTTTCTGGTTGTCATTCACACAACACACACACACACACAGAGTCCACAGAGACACACGGGGATAAGAAAATAATATACAGTAAAGGCTTCTGGGTACATTCACACATGAATGCAAGTGTTGGAGCTACAGAAAGATCTATTTATATCGCTCCTAAAAATAGACATTCTTCTCCATAGAGACATGAAATCCTTCTGAGCGGTGAATTACTCTCAGGCTGCTGTTGTGTGTGTGTGTTATTCGTCTGTTTCTTCTAAAGGTGAAAACAAATCACCGACTGTATCATCCCAGCTGTGAGGCTCTTTCTTGAGTTCTTGGGGAATGTCCGCTCTTCCTCTCAGCCTGCAGCAGATAGGATTTTACAATGCTTTGATGATCATCCTTCTTTCATGGTGGCGGGCTTTGAGCAGACAGGCTTTACAGTAGCAAAATGGGGGAAGTGTATGAATCTGTGGCTAATCTTCCGTGGGAGGATACTGTCTAGTTGTAGTGGAAAAGAGAAAATGGCATGAAAATGTCAACTGCAGCCTCTACTTTACTTCATCTAAACAAAAATTATCAAATGTATGAAAGCCAAATGACCCTTGTCTGAAAGAATAACATTTAACAGAGATCGTTTGGATATTTTTTTAGCTGGTTGTGCCTACCAGCACTTGATTCACACAGTGAATTTAGTAGCATTAATTTGCCTATCACTAACGCTAATGCTTGATACTACACTTCCAACACATGCTGTACTCAGATACTGTAGATACTGTAGATAATAATAGAGTAGTTGATTAATCCCAGTTGGAAATTGCAGTGGTACATTAGATTAATAAACCACAGGCAACACTCTATGAACAAATCCTAAAAGTATAGTTCAGAAAGAGTTTAAAGGTTAAAGAAGCGGGGGAGTCTAATTCTTTTTTGTCTGTCTGCCCAACAGCTGTTTGCTAACTCCGGCACAATTACTTTTAAGTGTCTGCTGTCATATGGAAAAATAAACAAATGACACACTCAAAGAGATAGGTAAGAATAGAGAATACAATAAGAAGTCATGTTATGTACAGACTTTCGGTTGAATTTTGTTTTTTAAATGCCTCCTTGAGTGTGTAATTTTTCTCAGATTAAACTTTTATTTAATTTGTAGGTATTGGTCTGTTTGTCCAGTGTGCAGGCTCCTGTCCTCTTCAGTGTGTATGGCAAAGACCAGGAAGGCCAAACTGTTGCTGCTGACATCTTCTCATGTGAACTTATGTAAAATGTAACTGTCCACAGAGTTGATGCGTTCTGTGAAGGCTTGCACTTCCTTGGTTCTAAATTTGACCCATGTGTCGACCACATATCGGTACTAATGGCTCTGTGCTCGTCCTCAGACTTCCTCGACACATTGAAGAGGACAGTGTGTTCGACTCCCACTGGAGCATAAGCCAAAGAACACACTAAGACAGATACTGGTCCACCCTAAAGACCGCACACCCAAACACAAGAAAAGCAATCTAGTGTGTGCAGTCCAGCGCAGTGAGGAATGCACAGATATGTACACTGGGGACACCAAAAAAAACACTACACAAACGCATGGCTCAACACAGAAGGACTAACTCCTCAGGTCAAGACTCAGGAGTTTACCTCCATCTGAAGGATGAAGGACACTCGTTTGAGGACCATCAGGTGCACATTTTAAAGAGAACAGATGTGTCACGATTCTGTCAGTCAACTCTGTACTTTTTTGTTCCTGGTTTTGGATGTTAGTTTTACAACTGCCTGTTGTTTTTTTTATTTATCTGTTTTGTAATCCATTTCCCTGTCTTGTTTATTTGTGTCCATGTACCTGTTTGGTTTGTTTTTGGTCTGTGAGTTTGGTCAGCTGGTGATTCTGCATTTTGGTCTGGTCCTGTGTGCTCCCTGTCTTGTTGTAAAGTTTGTCTGCGTGATGGCCCTGACTGGTGTCACCTGCTTGCCTGCGTGTCTGTTCTGCCTGATTGCCCTATGTGTTTCACATGTTTTGCTCCCACGCTGCTCGTTAGCCTGTGTATACATGGTTGCCGCTTCTGTTCTGTCTGTGCTGGTCTGCTGCTCGCCTCACTGTTGTCAACTTGCCGGTTTGCTTGAACTGCCACTTGTTTGGAATTAATCTTGGATTGTCTCACTTCTGGGATTATTTTCTATTGATGGACTATGTATTTTAGTAACTCTTGGATTACCTTTGTTGCCTGCTGTTGACTTTCTGAACCAGCTCACGGTGAGTGCTGGGATTTACTTGCTGTAAGTGACTCTTTTTGTTTAATTCAATTATCCTGAAAGAATCTATCTGACTAGTTGTGTCTGCATCTGGATCCTTTTACCAGTTTAAAGCACCTTTCTGACAGGATGGTTTATAGAGGAGTCAAAGACAGCAATTACACTCAAATGGAGAGACTATCTCCAAACAGGAGAGGAGCATTGCGACACCACATATTGTCGTTGTGGCGTTCACACTACGTGACTGATCGGTGACAGGGGGTCACACACTACATGAGCTGATAACAGCTCTGTCACCCTATGGCTGGTCTCCAAACCACGTTTTGTCAAGAAAGCATGTGATGTTGTGAAATGGGAAATGCGTCAGTGATGTGTTGGGGAGCTGTTTTGAAGTGTCGTTGAGTAGTACACACAATGATTGGTGCACCACAATCAATTGCTTACTTACCACTGATCACATCCTGACGGTCGCCAAGCTCACCGACCAGAAAATTGGGCTTAAAATCGCGTAGCTGAACTAGGCTTTACAATGCTGTACTTTCATCCCTTCCCAGGAAATGGAACAAATGCTCATATTGGGCCTCATGTGCTAATGATGGCCTGTCCATAAAGACAGCCGTTACAACAGCCAGGAACACTAATGAACCAAGCGGTATTGATCATCTAATGGTAGGGATTCCCTGCCCGTCATTCAGATCTGAAAAATCCTCTTAGATTAGAGGTGAACTGCCTTCTAGTATCTTCAACCAAGTCCCGGTGCCCTTTTATTTTACCCTACCTTGTATCACAATGCATATTTCTTTTGTAAAAAAAACTGTAATGGAGTTGCTCAACGTTTGACTCAACCCATGTGGATCAACTCTCCGAATTGGACATTGCCATTAGGGGTATGGAATCATATTTTTACCACATCTCAAACCAACTTAACTCCTACTCCTATGTGTTAGACAGAACCATCATCAACACATCATATGAGGGAATATTTTTTGGAAGAACTGTGTTCATCCCTTTAAAAGAGACTAGTGACAGGTTGAAGCTGTTCTGGAGTTGTCTACTGTCCCATCACCTTACCGAGGTTTGGTTTAACTTTTATTTGCAATCTATATTTATGATCTCTACATTTTAATAATGAATAAACATTAATCTCCTCAATGGATACAACTACTTTTTTCATGTCACAAGCTAATACTTGTTCTCTGTTCAATGTATTACAGTCCGGCTTAATTTACGTCATTACATGGACACAATTCACAGTGAAATATCCAACAGCTTATCACACACACACACAAACACACACACACTGCAAAAGTTACACATAGTAAAAATCACTCATGGTACATAGATGAGGACTCATCTGATTAGTAACAGAGAAGTGGTTTGCAATCAGGACTCTTGCCAAATGAAGTATTGAATATGTTGTTTAGGTGAAAAAATGAGGTAAGTTGAACATCTTTTTTTTTTAAACTGTTACACTTCTGCCAATGTGACTTTTTCAGAGACAGCCTGTACACACTCCTGTCATTGTGTCTGTCCGATAAAAACATGTAGCGTTTGCTTGCCTCCTCTTCTTCTGCAGAGACTATAGATGTCATTGGGAGGGCCCGACTTACCCACACAGAGAGCTGCTGATCTTCAACCAGAGCTGTTTCCGTCATGTTTATTCTGTGTGAGGTGGTGGAGTTCAGATGGAGCTGACCCTTGCACTGATTGTTTGTCCTAGTGAGCCGACTCTCTGATAACTGTTATCCTTCCTCGCTGGGGAAGACAAATTGAATGCTGAATGTGTATGTGTGCATTGCTGTGTAGAAAGAATGAGATATTGACCCTGAGATGGTTGAGTAAAGCAAACACAGAAAAAGGGTTCTTGTACACGTTGCTGTGTGAGGACCAATTTGGGTTTTAGAGCTGGAAAGGGAGGACGCCTCAGGAAAGCAAGGAGGAAATTTTGGCCGGGCCTCACTTTCAGACAGACCTTCAAAGGGCTGTTTGAGGGTTCAGATTGGGTTTTAAGGTTTAGGTTAGGGTTGGGGTTAGGCATTTAGTTGTGAGGTGAAGGTAAGGGATTTGGAAATGCGTTATGTCAAGAAGGGTCCTCACAAGTGCAGACATGTTGTGCAAAGGTTCCCTAACTCCATCACTCACACATTAATATGCTGTCCTCCTTCATTGGCCTTTAAATGATGCTCACCCAATGAGAGAACATGCAATTATCCGTGTGGTGTCAGCCGTGGATGTATTATATGCTTGCTTGTGTGTGTTTCTGTGTGTGTGTGTGTGTGTGTGTGTGTGTGTGTGTGTGTTACATAATGCGAGCGAGGCAGGACTAAAGTGGAAAACAAGAGGGGAGGTGGAGATGGAGATAACGTCAAGAGAAGGACGAGGATGCTGACAGATTTAAGATTAGAAGAAATCAACTTTGTTAAAAGTCACTTTAGAGATAAGAACTTGGAGAACAAGAGGTATAATCTTTCCTTACAGACCAGAATATTGTGCTATTGTATTGCATATCTTCACAATATTTTCGAATCAGCATGGTCAGTTGATTCTGTCTCGGATATAACATGTTGTGCTTAAAGCCCTGCTTTGTATGTAAAAATGGCATTGTTAAAATGTTTCTGATTTATCCAAACATGAGTATCTTTTACCACGATAGACGCATATATCAGTGATCAGTGGTTTAAACTTAATATAACCTAGCAGAGGTTTTGCAGACTCATAGCTGAAGGCGGAGATGGAAGATGCAGATCATTAACAGTAAATTACAGTGAAAGTACAGAAGTATTAACGACAAAATGTTCATTATGCAGAATTGCCATTTTTAATGTTAGATTATTTTAATAACAGCTCACTGTTATTGATGCATTAAGTCGTACTTGAATGTTGTAGGTGAATGAGGAGAAGCTCATTTTACCTGTATAGTGTTGTGTAGTTTCATCTGTATTAATTCATCATTTTAGAAAGTGATCACGTTTTGTATTTAAAAAAAATAATTTGCAAAATAACTAAAGCTATCAGATAAAGTTAGTGGAGTAAAAAGAAAGCTGAATTACACCTACCCCAAAATTGTTCTTACATATAGTATTTGGGCAATGTACTTACTGTAATTATGTTCCAGAAATGGTTGCAGGTTGAATAAACTTGTCAGTGACTTTTACCTAAAAGTCCACAGAGTAGCTGTTTGAGAGCTTTTTTATTATACGACATGGTCCACTTGGGAAAAAGTATCTTAACTTTTAAGCCAACATGGATGAGAAGTCCTTAAAGGACTCATAAAGACTCAATCTGCTGAAGAAAATCCTGTATCGTGACAGTTTTCAAATATGAATGTCAAATGCAAGGCAGTCAAATCTGTTGTATTGTGTTAGAAGAGACATTTTATGAGTAAAGATAGAATTTATATTACTCTGGGCTCACTGGGAAAAAAGGGCTGTTGTGGCTGTGAACTGGAAGGTACTCTGATATAAAGCCAATAACAACACATCAGCAACATAAACATGTGATATAAACATTTTCAGTGGTGGAAAGTCAAGTACATTTATTCAAGTACTGTACTGTAGTTTTAAGGTACTTAAAACTTATTTCTTATTCCATTTTACTTTATACTTCTACAACATTTCATAGGCAAATGTTTTGGAATCTTTTTAACGCAATTCATTATTAAATAACTTTAGTTACTTTGCATATTCAGATTATTAATAGAAAATAGAAATCAACTAATAAATTATTTTTTATGATTATAAGTTAAACTGTCCAGCAGTAGATAACAAATAACCAAGTAATTTTCACTCCTGATACAGATGCTTTGGCTTTGGGTATTGGCCGATATCGGTGTAAAATTAATAAGCTGTATTCATCACTGTGAGGAAAAGACTGGGAATCATTCACCTTCATGTGTTAGGCAACATTATGTAAGATTTGATCCAAATTGCTGCCTCTGCCGTACAGAGTCTAATTCACCACTGTCGTAAATAAGGGCAGCTGTGCTGCACCTGCATTTGTTATGATTTCATTACATTTAAAAACTATGAAGTCAACTTCATACAGGAGTTTTACTTGTAACAGAGCAGTATTTGTACTTTTACTGTAAAAATAAAAGATCTATTTTGTTGATTTTGTTGAGTATAAAATGTGTGTTGTTTTTTTTATAAAACTGTGACTAAGATATTTTGGACTTGTCAAATATATGTTTGGTATTTCTGTACTGCTATTTCCCTTTTGTTGGTGTTGTATGTTGTTGTATATTTGCAGCATTGTATGATTTCGTTTAAGAGTGTTGTACTGTAATGTTTGTAAGATCCAAAATTCCTAATAGGGAACTACAGCTGATCTGATGTGAGGATGTCTTGTTTAAAAAGCAAAAAATCTGTGTGTAGTCAGGACAATTGCACAGACTATGCCAGCAGCCAATTTCCCATTTTTCTGTTTACCACGACTACATCCAGCATCATTTTCTCTATGCTTAAGTCTCCTTCCACTAGTGGAAACACTGGGGGCTAACTTTGAAATTAAACACCATGTGAATGTGTAAATTGATCTCTGCAGTGCTGTTAGGTTCACGTGAAAGCATATGGAAACGTGCCTTTAGCTTTTGTTGCTAATGGGAAACAGTGTTATTAGACAGATGGCCTTTCCTCATTCATCCTGCAGGCTACTAACATTTCTTGGCTGTTCATTATGCAATCAACGTTATGTGTGAGGATGCTTGACCTGGCTTGATTGCTATTTAGCATCTTGCTACAGTCTCTCTCTCTTTCTGTCCCCCTCTTTCTCTCCCCCTCTTTGCTCTTCCTCCCTCCCTCTCTCTCCTTCTCTGCTCCAGGCAGCTTCACAGAGAGCCAAGGTCACCTAAATTGATTCAGTTCCTCATGAGCACACGGATTCTCCAGCAGGGCTCTAATTGCATTTCTGTACCAATCACTCTAATGACAATCACGTACTGTAATCTAATGCAACACACACACACACACACACACACGTGCAGGACTTCCCTGTCTTTACTTGAAATGCAGAAATTAGCCTCAGTGATCACGAAGGAGAGAAAACATGAATGATAAAGGTCAAAATGATGAATATTTTTTGTCCTTTTTTGCACTGTTGTAACTCTACACAATAAATAACATTACAGTGTAATACAAAAACAATCCCCTCAAATTACTTATTATTAATTAAGATATTAAAATTAAGATTAAATAAAACTTTGGCACCTATTTCTAATAAGGGAGTTTTTAAGAGTTTTATGTTGTAACTTATATATGTATTAAATAATGAATCATGTACTAATTAATTACTTAATTAGCTGTAAGCCACTAAGATTTTATTTGGGTTGCCAGGTTTCATGATGTTTATCCTCCTGCTTTGTCTTTACAATCTTTATGATCATTGAGTCTCTTAGCGAAGGTCACCTGCAATTATTTAATAAGTGTCAGTCTATGGATTACATTTACATTTTACATTTAGTTGACGCTTTTATCCAAAGCAACTTACAGTTGCTATATATGTCAGAGGTCGCAAGAGTCTGGAGCAACTAGGGGTCAAGTGTCTTGCTCAGGGACACATTGGTGTGTCACAGTGGACCAAAGGCATGTGTCTTATCCACCCCAGGGAGATGCCTCTTAGAAGGTTATAAATGTTCACAGCAAGATTAATAACTACTTACAAACCTCCTTACAATTACATTATAGTATAAGTGTTGCTTCAAATAGGAGGGGTTGAAGTTAAGACTTACATGCAGCTGCTTTACCTCAAGCTGGACAGTTAAACAGTCTATCAGGGGTCTTGATTAAAAAGAGCAAAAAAGACAAAGCAAATGTCATGCTGGAGGAGGATACACATCAGGAAAAGGGATATTCTTATTAAAGGCTTATAACTAATTTATAAAGCATAAGTAGATTATTAGTAACCACTAACAAAGCCATTAGGTATCACTTCTCAGCACAAGAGAGTAAAAAGATAATAACATATGAATCATATGCCTAATATGTGCCTTTAACTGTACAAAACCCATTCTTCCGTCTTCCTGACATTCCGGATCAACATTAGTCCAGGTGTTCACCCCCTGCAGGTGATGTTTCAGGCTGATTGAATTAGGAAAATTAATTCCGCTGCCAGCCTGTTGACTTGCCTTCACATCTTGTGCTGTAAAAAGATGAAAGTCCACTTGTTTTCTTCTCAGGCTGCACCCCTTAATCCTCCACACACCCCCACCCCCGTATCCCCCCCCCGCGCGCGTGTGTGTGACTGTGCGCATTCCTTCGCATCCAGAGGAGCGGCAGTCGGAGGTTGAGGGTCCGCGCAGAGAGGACGCACTCGAGCAGAAATCAGCCATCGGCGTCGCCGTTACAAAACAGGAAAAGATGCAGGTAAGACACAAATATAATCCTTTTCTTTTTAAACCGACGTGCGACGAGACGACAGGTTGAAATGATTATTTTTTTGCAAGTGGCAAAAGCAAAAAAACGCGTCTCAAGTTAAACCAACAGTATGGATCTACTCGCCTGGATACTTGTATGTAAAATTAATATTTTTTTATCTGTTTTTCTTTTTTTATTCCCTGCACGACCCTCAGTGGCTCATTTGCTCCCACTTTTGCCGAAAATCTGAGTTTCAGAGTGAAGTTATGTAATTGCATCCTTGCTGGAGGCTGTGCAGGAGACGCTTCTCTGCAGTCGGCTTCCAGCAAGTGTCACTTGGAATCACGTCTCAGCACCACGGCTTTGCCTCCCTCTCACTCCGTCAGTTGTTAACGTGTGTGTTTTATCCATGTTGGAGAGACCCCCTCGTGTTGCTCCAAGTGATTCTGGCTTAAAATCCCCACAGTCTGCCTTAAATCCTCGATTCTAGGAAGAAGAGGGAGATTGTGTTTACTGCCTCTGAAAAAACAATTTAGCAGATCAGTCGTCAGAAACAAACAGCCTCTGAGTCTAAATCCGAGGTAATAGACTGTAAAGTGAAAGCCCTGCCTCCCCAAAGTGACTTCCAACACCTTGAAAAGGAATGCTCATTAATGCTCCCAGATTTAGTCATGTTTGAATTTCATGGTGCGCTGGAAAACAAGGAAAACCTGTTACTGCAGATGCAATCAAGTCCTTTTAGGAAGGATGGCAGCTTCTCTGACCATAGCTGCATGCTCACTAGGAGGAAAGCTGCCATATGTGTTTACCTATTTGTCTGTGCACAGGTGTATACATGAGATTAGTCTACACACACTCACCTCTGGATGCACACAAACATCTCACGTCTACATGAGCACACAGCTCTCAGTGGTGAGATTGGTAGGATATTAAAGTAAAAGCAGTGAGGATGAGGCAGAGCTTCTCTGTAAATGATGAGGCTCATCATCAATCACTCAGCGAGTCACTCTGTCAGTCAGTAAATCGCTCCATCAATCACACAAACATAATCAGATGGGGAGCTGCAGGCTTCAGGGTGTGTGTGTGTGTGTGTGTGTGTGTGTGGATGCATTTCTGCATGTGTGTGCACTATAAACTTTTTGTCCACATCTTTGATTCACCATGTTGCCTGTGTTTGTTGATAATGACTTCAAAGTATTCATTTACATTCAAACAATTGTTTTCACTGATAATTATTTCACAGACAGTCTTCTCGATTAATGAGTGAAATATTTGGCCGGGTCAAACCAACAGTTTGAAATGAAAACATATTCAATTCAATATCACAAAGGAAAAAGAAAAGCAGCAAATACTCACATTTGAGAAGCCAGGGTTAGGCAATGTTCTGCATTTATTCTTGAAAATTACATTAAAAGTGCATCAATTCTAAAAATAGTTGCAGATAAATTGTTGTTGATCTTTTCTAGCTGTAATTTTTATTTATTTTTGGGCTTTAAAGCAGTCCATCTCTCACGTGTCATCTACAGAATATAAATGTTAAACAGTTTCCGGTGTGAAGATGTTGCACATTATTGGGATTAGCAGTCATTATTAGCATCAGTTTGAGAGGCCAACTGCAGCAGCAGCACCTCTCCTTCAACATTTAGAGTTTTCTCTTTCCCCCTCTCTGCTTATTGACATGCAGGTGTTTGAATTAAATCACGCTGTGAGGCACCCGGGTGCCTGATATTTTAGTGTGTGACTCACTTCAGTGTATTTTTTGCAGAAGAATGACTGTATGATCAGCGGGGCTTTTGGCTGTTCGCTCATTTCTAGTGAAATCAGAGTTGCTGTCACAAAGATTCCTAACATATTCTCATATAAAACATTACATATCACATTTTTCATCTGTTTCAAAAAGGCTCTAAGAAGTATTTTGTGTTAGAAAATCTTGAATTCACTTGAATTAGTGATCCCATTTCTGCTGTCATGCTTCCATTGAAGGAGAAGTCTGGACATATTCCATATTTTTCTTTAACAAGCGCTATCTGTGGAGCCAAAGCCTGATATTTCTTTTTCCTCTGTGTCAGAGAGCTCCCTTGTTGTCCAATTGCAAAAACACATAACTCAGCCACACTAATGCACTAGGTAACATGCTCCTTCATTATTCGTTATGATCACTGGCACTGTAGTTTATTTTGAGTCAGTCCTACAAAAGCCCTCCCCAAAAAGAGCACTGTTTATTCCTGAATGACGTCTGCTAAAAAACTACAGCAGGAAATTATTTTTTAAAAATGAAAGTACTGCATACCTGTTTAAAAGATTTACATCTTCAGTAGGAGTCAATGAGCTTGGGGCCACAAACAGGCGGGTGCTTGAAAGCTGTTGGGAGATGGACCAAAGCTTTATTTCTATCTGTATGTTAAGGAGTTATGGCGTAGCTACCGAGCCTACACATGAAGCTATGGCAGCTACCGAGGTACCACATGAGGACCTCAAGAACTGTGACTGGTGGAGAAACTGAAGACCAGGAAGAAAAAAGAAAGGCTCAGCGCAGCTGTCACTCTGTATCAGTAGAAATATCTGTAGAAGTTCTGTGGATGAATCTTAATTTGTATAACTACATAATGGAAAGCAACAGCGTAGACACCTACTCTCGTTAATCCTTTACATCATTCATAAATCTGGATTAACACGTGGATTGGTCTTTTGATGGGATTTGTTGACAATAACAAAAGTATAGAATGTCTTTATCCTCCGTGGACTTAAGTCTTCCATTCACAAAATTTCTTCCATGAACATTTCAGAAAGAGTGAGCATTAAAGATTCATGTCTGGCTTACTGTACATGCATGTGGGTAGACAAAAATACCTGCAGAACAAGTGCGAGAGACACTTACTGTAACTCAGATCTCAACATGTCACATGGCTGCCTTCTGGTCTAGCGAGACTACAATCAGGCTAGAACTGGACTCAGTCATTTATAAGATTTTTTTCCTGTACATCCAACAAGTTAAGATGAAGT
>JAPMOB010251837.1:0-36901 GCA_029875015.1 Lepomis gibbosus
TGTATTTGTTTTTAATCAGGGTCAGTGCGGAAAACCCACACTCACACAAGTAGGTGGAGGTGAAGGGGATTAGCACTTTCGTAGCCTTACTGGAGATCTGGGGGAACTCGCTCTCCACAGAAAACCAGAAACGCGTGATCGGCATTTCTCCCAGTCTCTGCTTCAAGTCCATATTCGAGCTGAGCTCGACCAGGGCCTCCTCTTCCTGCAGGCTCAGTCCATCACGGGGTGTGGTGGGGAAAGAGAACGGATTTCTCACCCACTGATTTCCCAATGTGTCCTCTCCAAAATACTCGCCAAACTGGTCACGCAACCCATTCAAATGGCGCTCCCCAGGGGAGGCGCGCCTCACCTATTGAAAACCGCTGGCTTATAGTGATAGTCCTTCCAAACCCTTCTGTCCAGTGAAGAGATGTGCAATGAAGAAACCCGTCCTGAGGCTCCATATGTGTGCAAAACACATACATCTCTGCCCTGCAGTGGCAAGTCCGGCGCACACTGGCCAGAAATTCACAAACTCTAATGAGCCTAGCTATATCTTGTCCAAATGTCAATTCCATTACAGTTCACAATGTCCATTCACACTCAGAAACTTGGTGGCAAAATGGGTTTCTGGCTATGTAGTAGCAGTTCGCACGTGGCTATGGCGTTAGCTCCACTTCAGTAGAATCTCCATGGCCGATTTAACCAGCTCCAAAACACAGCTCACTCTCTCGTTAAAAGGTCACACACTGACTGATTTCTGTTAGCAGAACACAAAAGAAACCATATATAAATCTAGCAGGGTGCTACAATTACGTAGGTGAAAAAAGGCGGTCCTTGAAATTTGCTTAATGTAAGGGTGAAACAACATGTCCTGATCAAGATAGCTCCAAGATTTCTCACAGTGGTGCTGGAGGTCAGGGCGATGCCATCCAAGCAAACTATATCTTTAGATAATGCACCACAGACGTAATTGGGCCCCAGAACAATGACTTTAGTTTTATCGGAGATTACCATTAGAAAATTACAGGTCATCCAGGTTTTAACATCCTGAAGGCACATTTGGAGTTTAGCTAACTGATTAGATTAATTTGGTTTGATCAATCCATATAATTAAGTATCATCTGCATAACAATGAAGATTTATGTAGTGTTTCCTGATAATATTGCCTAAAGGAAGCATATATAAAGTAAACAGAACTGGTCCGAGTACAGATCCTTGTGGAACTCCATGACTAACTTTGGCATGCATGGAGGACTCATTGTTAACATGTACGAACTAAAATCTATCTGATAAATGTGACTTGAACCAGCTTAGAGCGGTTCCTTTGATGCCAATGAAATTTTCCAGTTTCTGTAATAGGATCTGATGGTCAATGGTATCAAATGCAGTGCTAAGATCTAGTAAAACCAATACAGAGACAAGTCCTTTGTTTGATGCAGTTAGGAGGTCATTGGTAATTTTCACCAGTGTCGTCTCTGTCCGGACTGAAAATCCTTACATAAACTATTGCTATGTAGAAAGTCACACAGCTGTTTGGCAAATGCTTTCTCAAGGATCATAGAGAGAAACGGAAGGTAGATATAGGTCTATAGTTGGCTAAAACATCTGGATCAAGGTTAGGCTTTTTCAGAAGAGGTTTAATTACAACTACTTTAAAGTCAATCAAGCAATTTCATATTGGGTTATGTAATAAATGTGTTGTATTATTGTAATTACTGTAGTTTGATTAATGTTCATTCATGTTAAGGCTAATGTGTTTAATGTGTTAAAATAAGGGCTATAGCTATTAAGTATGCATGCATGGGATTTTTATGCTCACAAGGGAAAAAACAAACAAACACAGTATTGCTATATTTAAACTAACCAGGCCTCTCTACAACCTGGTCAGGGTCGCATGCCCTGCGTTAGGTTGTTAGGTGCTGTAGATACATCTTAATTTTAAATTCTAGCAACCCCTCACCAATTCATTCTCCATGCACGTGATAAATCCAGTAACAAACCAGAATTGGGGGGGGGGGCTACATGTGTGTAAAAGTTGTGTACCAAAAGTCTCTGTTGGTTGCAGAAATATGACACGAAGAAGGCTACAGTGAGGAGAGACTAAAGAGCATTCAAATCCTCATGACTTTGATCAGCCCAGAGGGAAAAAACTTATTTTGTAAGAGCTATTTAAGTAAGACCTAAGTATGAGAGACATCTCTCCAGACATAATTATGGACCTATTGTTTTCTTTTTCTTTCTCTCTCTTTTTAAAACTAGAATAATGCATGTGCAATTAAGTGAAAATCTTACGTGAAAAGTTTTTATTTTTTATTTTAAATTCAGATGCAAATGAATTGCAGTCTCACAGTCCCACAACATAACTGCTTTGTTTTTTGCAACCATTCACTGACCCCATCCTATCATGCAGTTAGAATCATTTTTTGAAGATTTTTTTGTTACTTTGAACATTTGATTGTGGCTTATATTTTATGCATATATGCCCTATATATGCACTTCTCTTTCTACAATTAAAATGTATTATCACAATTAAAATTTTACTTTACTGCCTAATTACAGAATACATTTTTTGTTATTTAGACTTATGATTTTTCATTTCTTTAAGCATTGAAAGCTCCACATGTGATATTTAGTCCACATTTCTTTGGTTCACTTCTTTATTTTAAAAGATATGAGTTATGTGTTAATGCACTATATTGCAGTTGAAATATAGCCCATCTTGCTAGAGATAACTTTTAAATGAGATAATTAGTCATTAAAGTAGCACAAACAGAAATTAGGGCCCTGAGCTGGCAATCGTATTGGCAATTAATTTAGTAGTTAGCATATTCCATACCAGATCTCACAGGTCACTGACTTCACTATTATTTAAGCAAATTTTTTCTGTGATGTATAACCAAAGGTCCTGTTTGTGCTCCAAGGTGAATAATTGTAACTACAAAGTGTAATTGTATGATGGGATCACTTTGCTCTTTTACATGTACAGTTGCCTGCTGCTATATTGTGTCTGGGAGATTAACTTCTGAGCATTGCCTTTGTGTGAACAATCAATGAGAACGTGACCTTTTTAAAGCAGGTTGTTGGGGTTATATTAGAGGGCTCCTGGCATTGAGTGCAATGTTTTCATTTACAAATGCAAGAGACAAATGAAAGACAATTATATAATGTAAATTTCTCACATTTGACACTCCAGGTTGAAAGAGAAATACTATATAATTCATCAATACCCAGATAAGTTAATATGAAATCTAGCTATAATCCAGGGTGAACACTATTTTTTTTATAATTGCAAATAAACATTTTTCAGGACTGAGTTTACTTTTTCAAAACTCTTCACACAGTGAGCACTGCAGAAGTCTATGTGGACCAAGCTGAGACTGACTATTGCCTTGCTGTAACACAAACTGCACTGATTTAACACAAAAGAGTGTCCCTACTGCCTCAGCGTCCTTTTTACTTTTTACATCCATCCATTGGCAGTTCAGCGAACTGCCAATGGATGGATGGGTGTGTTGCTATGTTAAGAGTTTTGATAAAGTATCTTAAGTTCAGGTAAACACTTGTTAGCAACTAAAAAAAACTGTAAAGAACACAAAATTATTTACTACTTCAGATATTCCCATAAAATGAGGCATCTACTGTAATGCTACCTGTTGTTAGTGTTTTTTAGGTAATTATGTTATGAGTGACAAAATGTTGCTGTGATATTGTATGATATATGATATTGTATGCAGTGTTTTGGTAGTTTTGGTGCATTTTGAGAAAGTAAACTCAGTACTGAAAAATGCTTGTTAGCAATTGTGAAAAAAAAACACCAGTCAAGTTGAAAGTTCAACCGAATGTAATGCAGACATGGAAATGAGTGCCAGTCAGACCATAATTTCTTCCTGTGTATGCTGCATGAAACTCACATGATTTAACGCGTCAGTTACCCTTTGCCAATCTTCTGTGTTCTTTGTGTTTGAAATGCCACTGCTCAGGCCTCCAAACAGTGTTTTCTTTTTTATAATTTCCATTATTATTCCAATAATTTGATTACTAAAAAGCATCGACACAAAATTGTTGCATCAATGCTTCATTTTAAATCCATTTAACTATACTGCGCACGGTTTCTTAAGGACATTTATTACTGTTGCACATCGTGCTTACGCTCTGAAGTTAAGACGATGTGATTTGATGGCGCTATTTGCAAATTGGAGGAAGACAGAGAAAATAGTGAAGGACAAAGAAGAGACCAGCCAGAAAAAACATAGGAAGTGACCAAAGTATGACATTATTTCAAGCTAAAAGAAAACAACTCTGTAATGTTACAGTCTGTCTACCATAAAACAAAACTGACATGCAGCACGACATGTCAGTTTTGTTTGGGTTCTGCTTTGACAGAGCAGAACCCAAATAAGGTAACACTAACAATAACTTAGCAATTTAACATAAATCATTATTGATTGAAGGCTACCAAAGGTAAGCTGCAATTCTCAGCTGCAGGGGCATAGGTATAGACAGTGCAGCTGCACCGGGGCCACACCTAGCTCACCTCATACACTTTATCTTATTAGAGATCAGCTGGAACACATGTGAGATCAGGGCTTGACCTTAACACCCGCCAACCCGCCACATGCGGGTGGATTTTGGCCGTGGCGGGTAACACAGTCACTCCCACTAGCCACTTTGGCGTGTTGAAAAATTGTAGTCATGTCAGAAGACTGCAATAACAAACGAATTGCAATGTGACACCACAACACTACAACTCCCATGAGTACTACCTGCACATTGTGTTTGCTCATTGGTCCATTAGTGAGGCATATTGTCTAGCGCGCTACTGACCGACGACACTGTAAACAAGAACACGCTGTGGAGATTAAACTCGCGGACTGGCCGTCGGACCGAGGACAGTTTGGCCTGCTGTCAATTATCAATTTAACCAGCGGCAGCGATGACAAAGCAAGCTTTTTTTAATATCACGAGAATCCACACAACATGCGCGTCTCACTCTCTCACCTCTCTCGTGAGGGTGCGCACGCCAAATATGACATCCTGACTTTTGTCAAAGTGAATATAAAAGTTGAATCTGTCACTGGGCAGCCACAGTCCCTCAGACCTGTGGGCTGTCAGCCTCGCGTCTGCTTTTAACCTCATGGTATGATCTCTGTCATCACACGCGACTGGTAACATGCACACACACATCAACACAGCAGTCAGTCGGTGCGTGAGTGTGCGTGGCCGAGCAGTGTGGAGAAGAAATGCACAGCAGAATGAGAGAAAGAGAAAAAGGCAGAGCTGAGATAAAGAAAAGGCAGGAGGAAAGCGCCCTTAAATGCTGTAAAATTACAGATATAGCCTATTCATGATTAAGGGACGTGGTGTTCGTCCAAATCGACCTGTCACAATTACATTTCCGGAGTCGATTATTACAATATATGTTTTAATAAAAGTTGTCATGCCATAGGAAAGAAGGAGATGTGTCTGTATGGGAATAATCTGGAAAAAAGTATTGCTTGTATTGTTTCTTATCTCTAGTTTCTCAGAGGGACCACAGCTTCTGATGATAAACTTATATCCAGTCAGAGCGCTGAGGAAATCCAGATGTAGCCTAAATATTTTTTTCAGTTTAGTTTTTATATTTTTAATTAAACTTTTACATCCATGCAGCATTTTTATTATATATAATAAGAAGCTACTATTTTAATGTGGTTATCTTAATAGACTACCTGTTTTTTAAAAAAAAGGAGCTTTACATACAACCTTATCGGAGCTAATGATGATATTATTACATTTTAGCACACCAATGTCAACTTTAATCATACAAAATGTAATTTCTCAAAAACAAAAATTTTGCTAATGAAAATGCTGTGTGGCTAGTAACTTTAGAAAATCACAGGCCATATTGGCACAGAACACACGTGCAAGCTAGCTGTCATGCCAATCAAACATAAAAGTAGTTAGTTAGAATAGAAAAGAATGGGAGGAGAAGATCATTTCTGCAAATACAAAAGTCACACAGTTGGACTCACATGATGGAACTGAAGACTGTCCTGGCACAGCCACAGCAGCAGCGCATGTGTGTTGGATAGAGAAGCACACAGAGAGAACTGTTGAATTTAATATGTTAATATGGAAAGAAATCGATTTAAGGAGCTTTAAATTAAGTAGGTTAGGTATTTACTGCATCTAATATTATCAGTTGCTAAACTGTGTACAACGAGGAAACATGGCAAACAAATTTGCCAATAGAGGATCCCCTCTGTGTGTGTGTGTGTGTGTGTGTGTGTGTGTGTGTGTGTGTGTGTGTGTGTGTGTGTGTGTGTGCGCTTCTTAACTGTGGAGCCCAAGGGCCCATCATAAGTCTGCACTGTAAATGTATAAATGATTTCTCGATGAATCAATTAAATAATATGTAACATTGAAATACAGGGCAGCAGCTAACAATGATTTTAGTAATCAAGTATTTACAGTCAGTAAAATTGAACTTCTTGTTCAGAGTCTGTCTCTGTCAAGCAATTGTTTGACTGGAAACCAAATCATAATGAACTTCAAAATATATATTGCTATAAATGAGTCAATTATGGGTGTTTGCCTAGTAAATATGGAAAAATCATTTCCCTGCTATGCTGATGATGTAAAGTGTTTTTCATAAATCAGAGAAACAGAAAACAGGATCTTTTCTTGCATGTTGACTGAAATTTTTGCTTAAAACGTGGCTATGTCTTGTCTCCAGTTGACAATCCCCCTTTCGACTCTCTGTGAGCTGCCTTCTGCTGTTTACAGGTACTTTTTCTTCTTCCATGAGTGATTATGATTACTTCATAATGTTGCCCTTCTTGCACCTGCACTTCACACTACCACTTCAGACTGCCTGTCTTGAGTTCTATTTCTGTCCTGCAAGTGGGTGCTGCACGCCTGACTGCTGGATCCTTAATGTCTGTCAGTTGAGTATCATCTCCTGCCTCAATGCTGATAGGCTAAATACACATGGATCACTTTTACTATAGCACACTATACTTTAAAATAATATGGGGCTAAGGGCTGTACTTCCACGTATCCAATCAACATTCTGTTTTTCATTCATTCAGATTTGAATCAAATCACCTTTGCTGACATTTACTTACTTTTTACAATACTGTTTTCTTTTTGTTGAGATAGTTTTAGAGAGGTGTTGATTCAACTTCATGTTAATTTTCAGAAGTTGCAGTATGCGGTGCTTTTGAACTTTATTGCTTTTTACTGTGAGATTCTTTAAATATTTAATTTACCGTCAGAGATATAAACTAATTCAGTCAATTATCACTGTGATTCAAGATGCATGCTGGGGGTAGTGCATAAGCTCACCCTTTACACTGAAGCCCGGGACTTGAAATAAAAATTGGCAAAGGTGAAGGGTGTGCTGGTTTACCAACTTTAGTGTGGAAATGTGGAGGCAGAGACTGGTGTGGATAAAAAACGCATACAATACAATGGTTAAGAGACAGATTGCTCCATACAGAAAAAAATACTTTTATTATGTCTTCCCCAGGACCATGCATTTGTTAAGGGTTGAAAATGTCCCTGCATGTTGCTATAAATGCTAAATGTCTATAGTTGTCCAAAAACATGTGCAAGCTTAACTGAGCATTTTTGATCAATACCGAACTTACATATTACATTAATATATTATTTTCAGCCTATATGAAGGGACAGAGCCAGGAGGCATGGAAGGGTCTGGGTGTTGGAAATAGTCTTTATAAGTGAAAAAACATTTTGCCTACCAACTTTACCTTAAAGGGATGAATAAATATGCTTTTAGTTTTACTCAGTGTCTGTCCAGTTTATCCTAGTTAAATGTGTCCAGCAGCCTTTATCAGAAACTGCAGCAGTATTCTTAGTCATCTCATCTTCATATGACCTCCTCACCGCTAACTACTTAGATGTGCTAATAATTACTGTCCCATAGTGAAAGCTAAGTGTGAAATAGCAGCCTGCCATAATTCCTACCTCTGCTGCCAAGCGGCGGTAAACTGAGTTGTTGTAAAACACATCTGAAAAGCTGAAAATGTTCTAACTGCCTTAAGTGCTACTCGAACCCTACAGGAATCACACGCCTCAGGTAACACATTCTTCAGTGCAAAGATATATGCATTAGCAAGGTCAAAAAATATCACATGAACATCCTGCTGCTCTTGTGTAGCTGACTGAGGTGTTGATGGGAACTTGCTAGCCCTTAGATAAATGCAAGCATTTGCTTTCAACATTAAATCTCAGGCTGTAAGATATTTGTCACCACCGGCTGCAATATTAGCTGTATTGGAGGACACAACCACCACCAACATTACAAATGCCTCCTAACACGCAAACACCACCTAACACCATGTTTCTTTCTTTGCCTGAGGTGTACATCTTAATAAGTATTCTGATATGTTTTACCTCCGAATTTCCTTCAAATCACAGATCAAAAGTAAAAATGTTGTCTCACCTGATTCGGAAAAAGCACCCACTCTTGTTCATTCTGCTTGAAAAAAAAGCTAAAAGCTCTGATAGTGGAAGGAATCACACCAGCAGAGTTTAGAGTGGAGTAAAAGTGCATTATATCAACAGGATGAAGTCCTGCTTAGACACGAAATTGACTCCTACTGTTTGCAACTTCTTCCACTCAGCGGGAGTCCTTCAATCTAAAGAGCCTGGGGTGTCCAAAGCCCTCCTTTCCTTCTACTGTTGGAACTGTATCCTAAACAAAAGCACCACTGGTCTGAGAACAGTGGTGCCAGAAAAAAATGCAACACTGTATTCAAAACAGTAGTTATTTGCATCAGCTTTTGGAGTAAAAAACACAGCATTTTACATATTTATTGAAGCCTGGGGCTTGCAGTACTCTGATTTAATAGCTGTTAGCACTTAGCTAGTGTTGGTTACTAAATGCCCTGCCTGCTGATGAAAACTCAAAATCAAAGCACTACATTATCACTTTGACATTATGAATGCATGCATTTCAACAAGGATTTATTAATAATTCATAATGAAGCTTTGCTTTTGATTCAGTTTAGCATCAATAAACATAGCTGGCTCAAATGGACATTTTGCCAGTATCGCTTTTAGAAGCCAGTCCAATTGATTCAGCTGATTATTTTGTGAGGGGAAAAAGTTACAGCGTGGATATAGAATTACACAAATAGCTTCCACAGTACGCAGATTTATTCCATGGCAAATCCTGAACACATTTTTCACTGGAAATAATTAATGGCAAAACCTGTTTGGAGAGGATGCACTTTGAAAGATAGTACTGCTATTACATATAATTTATGAAAGGTTCTCTTTAATGAACATTTACCCTGTATTACAATGAGGTGTTGAAAGAAAACTGGGAAAAGCATTGTGATCATGCTTCTCAGAACGGAACTTTGAATTTAACGTTTTGCCAGAATCTATTAACCACTGCTGCATTTCCTTCTTTTTATCCCTATAAAACTGGCAGTGAGTGTAATTTTTCTTAAATTCAAGGACTTTTCATTGGAAAAGTACATTACCGGTTGTTTGCTAAAAACAGAACTAATTTCTGCTAAAGCAGCAGAAGACTGCTGCAATATTTTAATTAGTTTATCATGTAACAGCTATAAATTTAACACAGTGCCAAAGTAAGAACGTATGTACATCAATATTTATGATTTTTTTTACAATGCTAAACCAAACACATTATAACAACATCATTTGTTTTATTGCCATTACATTTCATTTCATTTAACATTTCCTTGGGCATCTCTGAATCTTCCGTTATTATATTCATATATATCATTAAAATAACTCTCAAACCAATTTACCAGTTTGTTTGTGCTCATAATAAAGTATGTTCAATAACCCTTAAAAGGGTTATGGTACAATACTAAGTGAAGACATTACACTTGCTGCACTTGCACTGACGTTTTACAGCTATACCAAGTTAATGAATTTATTCATGCCATTTAGTTCTATCTGCCCCTGATTTTGTTTTGCTTAATTTTAAATTTAAACTTCAGCTGTGCTTTGTGTTTTTCCTTTCTTTCATTTTTGTGAGCTCTGCTGCCTTTTGCAATTAAGATGCAGCACAATCAGTCTGTTACTGTCAGCTCAGAATAGCAAAGGCAGAGTGTATGAAAGCAGGGTAGTCAGGATGAGAAAAATGGTTTTGTGGTGCATCGTTTGTATCATGCAAGAAGTGTTGTTTAGAGGTCAAGAAGCACACTGTTACAACATACAAAAAGGCATTGGATATTAGCCTTGTATAGAATTACATGATTATACTCAGCCCACATGAATGTGTGGCACACAAGAATGCGGTATGCTCTCTAACATCCTTTTGCCTCTAGCAGTGGTGGATGAAGTATTTAGATTCTTTATTTAAGTAAAAGTTTTATTACCACACTCCAAAGGTTCTGCATTTGAAAGTAAAAGTATGTAAGTATGATCAGGAAAATATACTTAAAGTATTAAAAGTAGTCAATGGAGAAAAATGTCCACTGAGACTGATAGTGTATATTGTATCATGAGATTATTATTCCTGCATGCATTCATATAAAATCAGGGTTTTACTGTTGTAACTGTTGAGGTAGACTTCACTTAGAACTATTTTGTATTGGACTGCAGCTAATGATTATTTTCAATATGAATTCATCGGCTGATTATTTTCTCCTTTTAATGATTGATTGTTTGTAAAAATTCTAGAAATAGCGAAAAATGCCATCACAGTTACCCAGAACCCAAAGTGACACATACATAATACTTGTTTTGTCCAAACCGAAATGTTTTTGCATTAAAAATGAATGATATGATCAAAATATTAGCCAATTAATTTTCTGTCAATTAACTAATTGTTTCAGCTGTATTTGTATAAAGTGTTGGAAAGTAAGTAGGGTAAGAAAGTAAATTCATAACAAAACATCATCTTTATAAGTCTCCATATTTTTTATGTAAAAAGCTTAATTTGTTAAGTAATAAGGCTCTCAGATAAATGTAGTGAAGTAAAAAGTACAATATTTCCCTTTTTAGATGTAGTGAAGTAGAAAAAAACACTCAAATGAAGTACAAATACGTCTAATTTGTACTTAATACTTGAGTAACTTTACTTAGTTACTGTCCACCACTTGCCTGTGGTGGAGGATGCGACCCATCTACCAAAATGCACAAACAATAAATAAGCATGTCATAACTCACTCACCACACTAGACTGCCAAAATATATGTGCAAAATTCACGTTAATAAAAAAAGAGGTTTTGCACTCATCATAACAGATCTTTACAGGCAAGAAAGCTTGCAACAACTATTTAAGTTTACCGGACACTTCAAACGCATTAATAAACATGTTTAAATAGACAAACATGCCACAAGTGCAAAGACTTTGCAGTAAGGACATCTCCAATAAATATTTTCTGTTTGTTTGGCCATGAGGTCCTTCAATTAAAGGCGCAGAGAGTTTCAAAAGTGTGCGACTGAACAGATGCAATTGCCTGGCTGCTTATTTTAGTTCCTCGCAGTGGATGTTTTTCCCATCTCTGTTCTTCCAGGGCTTTATGCCACTGATCTAAAATCCAGCATACATAAGTATATCTAAGGCAAACTTTTATTTTTGAAAATTTGGAGATGGAAAGTCATGAATAGGAAGAAAAAATATGGTATTGGTGTTATTTTGTGAGTTTGAAATGTGAAAATCTTGAAATGGTGGGTGGTATTTCATGATGTGCATAAATACAATCCAAAATCAGATGATTCAACATGAGTCCATTTGCTTAAATGATCATATAACCCCTGATTCTGTATTTGATCTGTTTGTTATATTTCTCCTTAATCTATTATTCATTATTAAAGTACTCCTTTCATGAAAAAAAAAGTTCTGCCACTTCCCCCGCTTTGAGTCATAAACATTTTGGTATTCTAGATGCTTGGTTAAAAATAAAATTTTGCACTGCATTATAAAATACATGACGTAGAGTACTGGGGGTAGGTCGTTATCCAGAATGAACATATAATCATGTGGGACATTTATGTCTAGCTTTTCCTTGAATCATAATACAGAAGGCGTGACTTGAATTTTCATCATGTACATAACTCATCTTCTTTGCAAAAGATGTTACTGGGCTTGCTGTAAGGCAGAAGCAGCTGTGTTTTATAATGCAGTTTGCATTCTCTGTTCCCCATTAAATCCATTCCTCGGGACAGACTTCAACTTGTGACCTCTCTATTAGGCCTTGTGCACCCGGCCTGGTGATTAGAGGAACATTAGGAAATTAAAGGCAAATTGCATTACCAGAGAAACAGATGGAGGTGCTGCTGAGGACCCAACATGCAGGACATGGAACCTGCTGATGCTCAGACTTTCCACCCTTTCATTGGCCAATGTAAGACGCTTAATGTCACCCCCAGGTAGCAATTTCTCAGGTGGCACATTGTGATAAAGGATATGGCCTATTAGTTGTGTCAGAGTGTTTTAATCTTGAAGTTTGGTTTAGGTGTATGGAAAGGTGCATGCAATGTTATTTCAGCCCTCAAACTGCTTGAGCATATTATTTAGATGTGAATAACTTCACAACATGATTCATCTGTGTTTATACACACTCTGGAGTTTTGATGAAATATATTCTATTTTAAGCCAATAAAAAATGTGATGACGCAGCTGTGGAAATTGTATATTGACCTCCAGGAGAATGAATTTGTTCACTCGGAGTGGAAATACATGTAGTAAGCATTTCGCCGACAGGTATCATTTTACCACTTTCATTGAAAATACAGTCTTCTTACACTGTGTCAAAATACAAAATTTCGTAGGTTTTTTTCATATGATTGGACTACATGAGGCAAAATATAAAGACACAGGTTTCAGTGAGGAAAGTGCTTGACCAGTCTTTCAAATGATTAATCTCTTTCAGTCTCATGTCCTCCCCACCTCGACCTTGTATGCATGTGCACGTAGGAGGCAAACTATAAATTGCTACATCTAATATACAACAACACCTTAAATTCCATTTAGTGCTCTTGATGTTTTTGGAAATGTATCAAATGTTGTCCTTAAGATAGTCCTATTGCTTCAGTGGTGGTTTTTAATTCATAAGAAAAAAAGGGGCAATTGGAATCATAAAGACATAAAGGCATAATATATAGGTTCATTTCCATTTGACCAAGCTATTTGAAGAGCAGGACTAGATTTTAACCACTGTCATAAATTAGGAAATAAAAGCACCTACAAGTTTAGCCTACATAATTTATTCCCAATTTTCTCCCCTGATTGTCTAGTCTCCTTCTGGGATAGCTTGTGAGACATATTAATATTTTAAATTTTGGCCCAGTAGAGATAGGGCTCATTGTCGGATGACATAGGCATGGTAATGAAAGGTGACCTTTGAGCTTCAAATGTAAGAGCCTGTATCACATGCACACATACTGAAGGAGAAGGTGCTTTTTTGATTTAACGTAGGCAAACACATGGCAAGGTTTATTACATTCAAACAAAATACTCCCATCTTCCTGTTATGCAGCATGTATTTCTCTGCATGACTGTACTCTTCAAAATGGTGTTGCTGCTTAGTTTCCTCCTTAGACTCACATAGAACAGAATATCTTACGTCGTATAGATCTGTGCTTTTACATTTCACAAAAACTAATAAATATGTATTTTTTTTGTACTCTCACTCTTGGCCCGGTGCTCAGTGCCTGGAGATATGGGAGTTGTACTGGTGCTTTGACAGTGTGACAGGTTTACTGCTTGAGGATTGTCAGATGTCTCTCTTGCCAAATATTGTCCTCCGTATCTACTCAGAGATTCCCCCCGGAGCCCACGTCTTTACAAATACCAGGCCCACGTCAGTAGCACCACCAAGGTGACATTTGTAAACAAATGCCAGGGATTAATGCAATTATGGCTTCCATTTTTTATATATACATTTATATTTCCAATATATATCAACTAGAAGCTGCCAACATTTAAGTACTTGAACAACTGAGATGAAACCATGGCTAGCATCCGGCTGGTTTCATTCAGACATCCAAACAGTATTTGTGTTGAGCTGTTTATTACAAATGTATTAAGATTTCCATTTCCATGCATCAAAGCAATTAGTAAGTGAAGACACCAACTCCACATTACACCACAACAGAAGCTCTTTCAAGTATTCCCCTTAGACGTCATGCACTTTTAACACAAAAACCCCATATACTCCAACTATACATGAGAATAGATTCACACAGTAAAGTGTGGATTTTGAAACATGTGTGCATGTGACACACTGCTAAGAAAAGACTTAAAATCCTTTTTAGGTTGATGTCTAAAATGCTCTTCCACAATAAACAATACATGTTTTGGCCACTTTAAGGCAGAAGAAAGCCACAATAAATTGACAGATACATTGCCTGGCATTATCACATCAGAGAGTTGTTAGGGTTTAGTAAACATCTTAGCAAACATTCACCTATTTACACACCCAGGAGACAAACTTTGGCATCCATTTGCATTCCTGCTTCTTCCTTGAAAATGTAAGCCCAAAATTGATCTACTTTTTTCTCAACTGCAGTAACTGCTATCTGCTATTTGATGCAGTGTAGCTACTTCTAGTCTGTGACTAGTAAAGGATTAAACAGGATTACAATATGGATGTTTACATTGTGTATTCTGTTATCATTATTGTGAAAAGAAAAATGACCAATTTCATCAGAATGTGTTGCTCTATAAAACAAACGTCTACCCCTAAGGCTTTAAAACCAAATCTATGAGCCAAAAGAAGCTAAATGCTTTGCAGAGACTTTTGATTCTAGGTGGGTTTGTCATTGTCATTGTTCATGTTGTACACACTAATATATTTTGATTTTGTCTAGAAAATCTACCATATCAAGTTTATAGGAATGCTGCAGATAATGTAAGCATAGCTTACTATATATATACGGCTGGAATAAATTGTTTAGCTAAAACACACACAACCCATCCAGCCACTAGTGCACCATGAAAAGTGTGGACAGTGAGCCTCAATACCGCTGAGCATAGAAGCTCATATTTTATAAACAAAGTGGATGTTCCTACTGTGAGAGCATGCTTTAGTGATTTCAGAACATCTAGAGGGATCTAGGCGTAAAATTTCAACCAAAATACAGTACTGCACAATAGGGAATATTATACATTTATTCGAGTATATGTTACATATTTATCTCAACACCTTATGTGACAATAGTGGGGATCTGTGACTGAGGTCCGATTTCAATCAGTCTTTGTGTGTGCACTGTATATTCAACCTTATTTATGCATCTCTATGAGTGCACTGAAAAATACATTAAATCCACATCTGCTCCACTAATCCATATGGGAAATAATGAAAAGAATGTTAGGTTAAAGAGAGGCTGTCAGAATTGTTACTTGGCTTATTTTACACTCTGGAATATGTGTCTCATGTTACAGTAAAACAGATTGTCTCACACAGCTACAGGCAACACTCATAGCTTGTGCAGTGAAAGATGAGGCTATTCTATATCCCAGGAGTTATGGAAGATACAGATTGAGACTCCCACCAAGAGTGTGGTAGTTAACTCTCCAAAATCTCTTACACAAGTAACATTGTCATTTTGTCACTTTGTATGTTACTAAATAATCACTCTGCTTTGATACAATGCAGGAAAAGAACTGAAGACATATTTTGAAAGCAGCAATTTCTATCCTTCTTTTGAACTTTGAAATGTGCACTGAGACTTCTTCTCTTGTTTTCTTTGTTCTGTCCTATCCCACGTTAGTCAATCCTTCTTTTGTTTTAATTTCTGTTGAGCCCAGAAAGACAGGCTTTGATAATGATGACTGACCCAGTATGTGGGTTTCAAGCGGCCTAGTTGCCATAGACAATTCATCCTCGCTTCCTCTGTTTCTTGATTAGGTAGCTGGCACGTGGCAACTAGAATAGTGCCCAGAAATTTGATTGTGTTAATGTGATTGGGGTGAGGTCAGGGACTGCAAAGACCCATGGTAATCACCACATGGGGATAAGTGACAGCTTCAAAGTAAATCAAACTGAAAAGACCTCTTCTCTCCTCAACATGTCCCTGCCTTGATTTGAAGCCATTTTATGGGGTTTTAAGACACATCACAGGAGGCTGTTTACCGCTTACTCTCTCTTCCTCTTTCTTTTTATCTGAATCTCACACACTTTGTGTGTGTGTGTGCGCCCCCCTTACTCATGTTGATCTTGGTTAGGAATTTTGGCACTTAGACATTCATATTTTCAGCATTTTTCCGGCACATATTCCAGTGCATCATGCCATTGTATTAAAGCATTAAGTCTATATCTGTCCCAGAGAACCATCTAATAGCCAATTTCATGCAAGAATGATGAAGACAAAAGTGGAGGGTTATTAGTGGAAAGGAGAATAGTTTGGTGTCACACCTCAGCGATCTTTGATAAGAAATGAACAGGGATAACTATGGGCAGTGGCGGAGCTGTAAGACAGAGGCAGTAGCTCCTTGTGTCTTGGTGATAAAGTAAACAAACCCACAACAAGGCAGAGGCATGTCTCTCAGATTAATACTACCGCATACAAAGAAAAGGGATTGACAGTCTTATTTTTGTTGGAGCTTACCCATGCTGAGCCATGGACCAGGTTGACATTTCAAATGTTTACATCAAAGCATAAACGCTGTGCCTTCCTGGATGACTGGTACACCCATTAGCCTCTTTACATGTGTCAACATTCCCAGGAAGAGCACACAGAACAAAGAACAACACAGTTGAGGGTACTTAAAAAGGAGGTTTTTCAACCTTTTCAAAGACAAATGAAAGAAAAATGAGAATAAGCATTTAACAATTGAGAGCCACTTATTAAGAGCTTTTCAATTTTCCTCTGAGAAAAATGCTTTGCTCCTCCACCCCTACCCCAAACTTTTTGATGTCTGTCTGATATTGAATAAGATATCTTTTGGGCCACATTATTACTTGGCACACAGTGCATCTTAGCTGATCTGATTACAAGTGAAGAGCTCTACATAAATTGAGAGCAAGCACTGAGAGAAATATAAACAGCGCAGCAAGTATGGACCTTGTATCAAATGAAATACAGTATTTAGAAGGTAAAATTGATCAAATCACTCATTAGTCTAACTCCATGTCCAGACCCCAAGTGTCATGTCAGCTTCGCGTTAGCATTCACATGGCACTGAATAGACTATATACTATACTAGTTCTATCTTGTCCATGCATTTCTAAGTGTCAAGCAGTTAAGGAGCAGACAAACTCTCTGCACAGTGTGCCGTTTTTGCCATACCCATAGACTATTGTTTAGAAAAGCAATTTGCTCTCATGACTATAAAAACTATAATGTTACCACACCTTTACAGTAGTTTATATTTTTGGAATCTTTACATATTTTATTAGCTGATTTTGTGTGTCGTGGACAGAGCCAGCTGTAAACAGAAGAAAGAGCACTGTTGTTATTACACCTTAGAATCTGAAGATGAAGAACGAGGGGGTGGGTCCAACCTATCGATCAGGGGAGATGAAAGCATGGGAATTTCTCCCACCTGGTGTCAGAGCTGTGTCTGGACAGTGAGAGCCACCATCAGCACTTTCGCATGAGTACCCAGCATAATGGATAATCTATTATCTGTTATCGGCAGACAACTCAAGAGACAAACTACAAACTAGAGGCAGCCCACTGAACCCAAGCAAAGGCTTGCTGTTGCAGTCAGGTAAGATGATGTAGGCATGTATTCTGTTCATTCCCAATACCAGTAACGTATAGGAACATTAATCCAGATAATCATGGTTTGCTTAAGAACAGATAATTTATATAATACAGTTCTCAACCAAAAACAATGTATTTGGAAAGAAACAAAATTCAAATTAAATATAAACAACCCTAATGGTATATTTTTTAAATGTAGCAAAACAGTTGAGGGCAACATTAACACACAATAACTGTTCATATGAATGAACAACTATTTACATGGCAAAATGTACATGAAAGGGCACTACATAAAGTTAGAAAGTTACTAAGTTATTAGTATTATTAAACATAGTCTGTGTTTAAATCCTGTACATCCCAGTCAGACTCGCTTGGGCCTGGCAGTAACCTTGTCATAGGTCCTATTATAGCAGATGGGTAACTGACAGAACAGGTACTGGGAATTGGCTGGTGGTGATTTGTTGCCAGTGTTCTGGTGCTGAAAGGCAGGACCTTGGACAAGAGTGGAGGAGGATGACTGAATTTCATCCAGCAAATTTGAAATCCTGTTTTCATCTGCTATTTACCTTTTCAAACATTGGGTAAAGAAGCGCATTTATACTTCACCGGTTGCCATAGGCTGTTCGGATGGTGGTTCTTGAACAATTTCAAGAAGCATTTGCTCCACTCTATCCAGTGCACTCCCTGCCGTGCAGAGGTGCAAGGATTCACAATCAGGTGCTGTAGTGGCTTGGTTCTAGGTGTCCATCAGTGGAGCTGTGGTGGCCCACTCCAGCTCAAATGCTGTTGAAGCAGATGATCTGCTTTCCTCCAGAACTGCTGATCCAGATGATTTACTTTCTCATCCACATCCTGTTGTCCACTGGGGTTCGGAGAGTCTCTGGATGAGGTGCTTGGCTACAGGTTGCTTTAGAGCTAAAACAAAATGTTGATATGATTATTAACAGTACATACATACATGCAAGTCAGTGAGAAACAGAGAGCGAGGTGGGTTTATATATTTTTTAATATTTTTTGCTATATTGTACTGAATTATGATTAAAAATATTCTGGTGTCTGAACTCCAAAAGAAGACCTTCTTGGCTGGAGACAGGGCAGCAGGAAAGACATCACCTGGGTGTATTTCCACTCTTTGGTGTCTCCCCCTGACCCACTTGGCAGGCTCTTTTTCGTTTCAGACAAGACACGTCAAGATATTTCCATCTAATCTTGCAGTCGTCCGCAAAATAAAAAAAAAATTGTGAATACAGACCTGTAAACAACTGTCTGACTACTACATAAGCAAGCTGCTATTACATAAAAACAATGTATTTCCATCTTCCATGATTGATAAGCTATGGGATTCTGTGCTTTCTTCACACATTCCCAACCCTTTCATTTGCATACACTCAGGGCCTGATTTACTGAAGGTTTGCGTGATTAAAAATGTGGTGCAAACTTGATATCACCAGGAAATTAATATGTAAGCTGATTTACTAACGGTGTGCATGCAGAATGACGTCTTTCAAAAGTGCAAGATAGCACATGTTGTTCATTTAGTACTTTTGCCTCAATGAATATGCAATTTGGGGCGTAACATGCAAATACATTTATTTACTACACGCAATGTGATCTAGCAAGCCTAAACGCGATTTCACGTGAGTGCAACAGCCTCTATATTTAATACATTTGAAAGGAAGGTGCAAACCGCCAAGTGTTGCTCAGAGATGGCTTCTGTTATTGTTGCCAAGACACAGCCGTAATGAAAGAAAATGTAGAGAAATTAACAAAATTAGATATTATTTTATTTTTTTCGTTTTTTTATTATCTTTTTTGTTCACGGCGGCTCCATCTACAGCAGAACAGCTGCTCTACAGTGGCGTCAAAGTCGCATCAAATGGGACCGGAGTGAGACTGAGGTCGCATTTATAAAGATCCGATCTGTATCTGTATCTTGACTTTAAAACTCAAAGAGTCTTCTGTAAAATTTAACATCAACTCTGTCACTTTGACAAAGTTAATGTTAAGTTACCAGATTGAGTGCACAGACAATAACTATCTTTTTTTCAAGTAACATACTTTTGAATTCATTTTTTTGTTTTGTTTTTTACCTTGAGTTTGTGGTAGGTAGTTCTCTGTCTTCACCAGAGGTTAACTTCCACTGGTGTTGTCTTAGTTGTGTGCCTGAACTTCCACCCCAGCAGAATGAAAGATAAAAGTACTGATACATCTGTGCCAAAACGCAGTTAGGGAAAATACAGTAACATGTGTTGTTACTGTATATGTATACTGTAACCATATACAGTGGTTTACTGTAATTTTAAAATTTGATACATCAGATTTTTTAATTACAGTAAACTCTGTATATGGTTTCTGACATCACCTAAAATTCCTATAATGCAATGGAAATTACAGTTATTTACTGGAAAGAGGATGTACAGTATTATACGTATACATATATGTTATATAGTTAATAACTGTAGAAATTACAGAAATGTCTAACAGTGTGTCAAGTCAGGAAAAGCCAGCCGCAGTCATCTCAAATGCACCTATAGTCACATTTCAATCCTGTGGCATGAGATCTCATCACAACCATAGTGGTTTTTGATCTGGACCTGCTGTGATGTGGGTTATGTGCAAAAAAACCCTGAAATTGCCTTTTTTTGTCATTTTCACCAATCTGTAACTATATTTCAAACACTCGTTAGCCAAATTTGACAGCTCTAGACAAGGTGGTCTACATGCATTCATGCTTTTTTTCATTTTCACAAATAAAAGAAAACAGACCATGCATGTGTGTGTTACACAACAATAACTTATATCATTAGTTATTGAAGCACCAAGCCTTTTGTTACATAACAATCCCTGTCATAGGTGGTTTACATATGCTATATTGCATATATCTTGCATTCTTGGGGGCAGGAGCCAATCAAACTGGCCGCTGTCATTGTAGTGTAGTTTGAAGGCAGATGTGTGTCTGACATCTTTGAAGGAAAAAACAAAAAAGGAACCATAAGTGGTCACTTATGATGCATTTGATTCACACTGTGGTGCCAGGTCTGGCATACTGCTTCAACCTAATCTGGATACGGTTTTAGTATAGCTAGTGCAGGACAGTAAGTCTGAAGAAGGCCTTCAATATGTCTTAAATGTGTATTCACATGTGGATGTAAGCACAGCAGAAAGTCGTGGTGAGGTAATGGATGTCTGTCTCAAACTCTTCTCTGAAATGAAGACCAATCCTTTTCATCTTTTCAGAAGGCAGTAACCATCATGATCAATGCAACACAATGCTGTGCTTTAAAGGGCTCTTTCTCGAAGGGGATTAAAGCCATAAATGAGTACATGAGTAAATGAGAAGGGCCAAAACCTTCCTTTGATCTGTTACAATCTACTGTTACAGAATAAATATCAGAGTATGTGGGGGTTGTATGAGCATCCCAGCAATTACATTTGTATTCACATAACGTTTTAGGTTGGCGTGGTTTGGACCTTGTGTCTTTAACATTCCGGTGTTTGGATTTGCCATCATCTATCATAAATAATGTAATATACCCCGATGCTTACAGGTCATGGAGGCTTGTAATTTAAGAAAACACAGAAATAGAACCCAAACAGCTACTAAAAGGAAAAAAACACTATATGCTTGATTGGGCTTCACCTCCAACAGTTACCTAAAGCTGGGAGACATCAAACAGTCTAATTCAAACAAACATCAGTTTAGAATACTGTACTAATTTGTCTTGGGAATACTGCATATACATACACACAAAATAAGTCCCTCTACAACTGATAAATCTAGTCTTTTGATATGTTTTCACTACTTATCATTATAAAATGCATAAATGTTTGTTGATCAAAATATAAATCCTTGCATTCATAATATATCGCTAAGCTGGTATATTGTCATTATGTGTCAGGCATGATATTATTGCAGTTACAGTTATGGTCCTACATAATCAATGTGGACATGCAGCTTAACTTAGGAGATTTCAAATTCTCCTCTATTTAATATTCTTGTGACCACGAAGCAGTCATTTGTGATCAAATTATGAGTTTTCAGAGATCAGTAAGAGTGCAGGGCGGATATTATTCAGCAGGCAGAAGAGTGACAATTAGATATTTCTTGAAGTGTTAAGAGTGTTCAGATGTGTACTGTAGCAGAAGATGATCTATTTAATTCTTCATAGAGTCAGAAGGTCATTCCACCATCGAGATGCCAGGAGGGTAAAAAGTCAATTGGGATTGGCACAATGACCAGGCCTGTGCAGGAAGCAAGTCAAGCAAATGCAGTGGAATGTGGTTCACTTGCTGGTGTAAGGCATCGGAGTGCAGCGCAAAAACATGGAAATCCTTTTTCAGCAGTGTACTCCTAAAACTTTAAAATCCATATTAGTTCTGTCCAAAATACGAAACCCAAAATCTGTACCATGGCGGAAGTCTTTTAACAGAGTGTGCCATAGAGCAATTATTGTTCAGCCTTTCATTTTGCAGAAATTTTACATCCAGAATTACAAGAATTTTACTTACAGACGTTTGGAGATCTTTTAGATTTTAACCATGGTCAAATGAGAAAATATTAAACCATTGCACAGTTAACCATGGCATACAACCACCCAGTTCTGTATAAAGTGAGTGGGCAACTCTCACTTGTACAAAGAACACTGTGAAATGCAGCTGCTGTCTGTCTGAGAGAGAGTTGACAGGATTTCAGAGCGTGGAAAATGGAAATAGGAAGTGCCTTTGGAAGTGGCTGGTTCCTTCCTGGAGTTATTGGTTTCTTCTGTGTGCCTCTGATTACCTTGCGAGCTTAATTTCCACAATTCCATCTATTCAACTATTTACTCCAAATATTTATATAGATGGATCTTTTAGGCCACTTCTCTTAAATTTCTTTAAACAATTTGGGTATGAACAAGTATACTAACTGAAAATAAACCAAATTTTATATTAGCCATGCTGCTAGTCTACATTTGTTTGTTTATTTAATTTGTTTCCTTTTTCTTGTTGTATATACAACAAGAACCCGCGATTGTTGTATATACAACAAGAAAATACTCTGCAAGTGTAGATTGCAGAGTATTACTGCATTTAATGAATTACTACAGCTGCCTGCAGCGATTCTGTGCCATCATACTATATGCAATATAATCATATGCTTGACTTTTTCATATACCAGGCTTTAATTCCCGACGTTCATTGGTGATATATTTTCTCCATTTCACATGTTTCACATGTGCAGGAAAAGAGCAAAGGACACAAGGACAGAGCCAGCGGTGGTGGCGTAGAAAGTATCTTTACTGTTTCTCACTAACAGTTACATGAGAGAGGGATATTACTCTCAATTATTTTCATGAGTTTTTCATCTCTCACATAGCAGCACACTTCAAACAAATGTGAATGAAGATCATGCAAGGTAAAGATGACGGCAGGGTCACTTCAAGGAGGAAGGACATTATGTAGGGATACAGATATTCAATTGCCATTCATTCCGAACCTTACTAATTATACTTCATGCAATTTTGTTTAAAAGACATTTCCAACACTCCAAACTGCTTATTAATAAGAAAAAAATGACACATGATAAAATTAGATTATTAGCTCTCTGGTGTGAATTGCAAATCTCATGATCTAATCTTTTACTGACAGCAGCTGAACGGTCCGTTAATCATTTAAGTCGTTCTTCTGTGTATTGTGTATCCCTTGTCTTGAACTGACATGCAATTTCCCTTAAGCATGAAGACATCAGGGAAGCACAGTGGCTTCAGGTAACCAAACAATTTCTGTTTAATTTGCGGTTTAAAGACTGTTGGAGAGGGTCAAACTAGCCTCCCAGGGATTCTTCTCATGCGGCTTTAACAGATGAAGGCAGCCATATGTTTTTCCTCACTGTCAGCACTTGACAGAACCCCCTAAGAGAACGCTGTTAACAACAGGTGAAGTGAGGCCCAGAGGAATAGTCTTATTGACACAGCAGAATGATCAATTTGACCACGTCATTAGTATGTGGATGTGCTCTTTCATGGGGAAATACGGTAACCCTTATATTCAGTGTAACATCTGTGGGCAGTAAACATGCCTTAAAGAGACTTAACTGTCAGAAATTTAACCAAAGAACAGGAACTTGTTTATGTTTACAGAGCACCCAAACAAACCAAGGGCAGAGAGGATTCATCCTGTCAGGTTGTTTTAATAGACTAAAGTTAAATAAACTTTCAACACTGTTGTCCAAATGACAAAACTGAACATCCTGTGCAAGAAAAGAGACTTTTAACCCCAGACTCATGGTCAGATTTTGTGGATTTTGGTCAGTCGTCCTTTATTTTTGTGCTTCTACCATGGTGAAGTAGGCTACATAGTTAAATTGTTTCTTTTTAGGTTTGTTTTAACTGTTTTATTGTTGACATATGGTCAGGATTCTGCAGAGGGTGTTTTATTGTGAAAATAGACTGGATTCTCTATGGTCTTTCTGTGTTTGACTTCCTGCTCTGTGCTGAGTGACGCTGCTTCTGTCAAAAATAGAGACGCTTCTGCAACACTTTCGGGACGCATTGCATCACTTCAGGTTTGAGCACAAGCATTGACTAGAATGGCCGCGATTAGCCCCAGCAGCCACTGCGCACATGGCGCCTGTGTGAGTCTGGGACCTACGTGTCTCAATAAGAAGCACACCAGGCCAGTAAAAGGGAAAGGTGCCTAATTGAGACTCGGCTTTTAGTTAAAGTTTTACAGTACATTTAGCTTGCGGTAGTCAGTCATTGTTTGATTAATGAAAATCTTAAAGCAATAGCAGGTATTTTCACTTTGTCATTACTGTAGGTAGAGCCAGCAGGCAATTTTTTTAGTCTCATCTGGTTGCTTCATAACCTCACGGTAAAGACGAGACTTGTGACGTCCTTTGTAAAACCTTATTATTTGACATTTCAGTCTGTGTACAGACCTGGTGCTTATGCCAAGCTATGCTTATCACTTGCTGGCTTCAATGTTATATTAACAAAACACGAGTAGTATCAATCTTCTCATCTCACTCTGAGCAAGAAAATTAATTAGCTCTTTTCAAAATGTTGAACAATTCCTTTAATGATTATAACTTGAATATGTAAATCACGCAGCAGTTGGTCTTGCCAGGCAGAAACAAACAGCAGAGTTTTTCTGATGCTTTATTGTGCACCAAGATATCACATGGTGTGTGAGAGGATGCAGTGGAGCACTTTCACGAATTATGCTGTCATTCAAAGTAAACTAGTTTATAGCCTGTAAACGAATGTTCATTTTTGTCTGACAGGTTCCCACTGTCACCGGCTGTCGACTAAATGGACAGAGACCCGCATCTAGATAGCTTGTTTTTGCAGCACAAAATGTTTCTGTATAGCATGCCAAATTTGTTGCTGGTCATTTGTCTAGCAAGCCAGAGGCCTGACTGAGAGATCTCCAATTAGAGCACTGCAGCTTTATGTCAATAAATGTCAGCTATTGTGTTGCACTGTGTTTTTTTATGTATCATCAAGAGCGTTTTGGAAAATGCACAATGTTTGTTATACTCTTGATTAACAAGTGTGCAATTTAGTAATACCAAGTACTTTGCAAACATCAACAGTGCTTCACTTCTTTGTTATTATTTGTGCATGTTGGCCTAAGATAGAACAAGAAGTAGATTGGATAATTTTGAGAAGCATATATGTTCTAACCCCTTTAAGTTTAAACTCTTAAACGTGGAATGTTATTGTTATTATTAATCATATCACAGAGACAATGGCAAAGTTAATCAAAAATGTCTGGATGTCACTATTGCCGCAACATGATTTTTGTGAATGGCTCTATCATAGGAGAGATTTATCTAGGTGCAGCAGCATCATGGTGAGTATCATCCTGATATATTTATCTAGTCTTATTATTCTGTGTTCTACTCGAAGCAGAAACAATCTAGAAGAAAAGAACTGACCAGAAGCCAATTCACAGAAAGTGCCTGTAAATATACACAGTGTATATTATATTTGTGTGCCTAGATAAATGAAATTTAACTGTTTCCATTCTATGTCTTCTGAAAGTATCTCAGCTGCGAGAGCCTCTGGGCAAAAGGCCCAGTTCAATTGCATCACTTACACAGCTCCTGGAACTATACTGTGTGTCACACACTGCTGTTAGTTTGGGCAAAGAACGCAAGCATGACTATGGGTGTATGTATTTTAATCTGCACCAAAGTCAGGAAATGGACAATGCCAGTTTTCTGCATTGAAAGTTTTTCATTAGTTAGAAACGGAAGCACACTATTTTTTTAAAGCAATACTTAAACATCTGTAGGTGTTTTCCATGGGGTTAAAGTACTTCTTTAAATTAATAACAAATCTGACAAAACCTCATAAAAGATATACCTAACTTAATCCCAAAGTGTCTGTATGATTGCTTGATATTTCTTAAATGTATAGCCAAAATACATAATTGCTTCTTGACGTGTCCCGAGTTCAATGCTATTTTGAATTTCATATACGTGTCTATATTAATTAATCTTGAGCGCAGCAGTTTGATGTGTGATGTCAGTGACTTATGAGGGCTGTCATGTTTAAAGCACCAGCAGTCTTGCGCTGTAATGTGACTCAAGCTATTGATGTTTTCTTTAGTCATCTGACTTCTGACTTAGTGTTGTAGTATGAACATGGCCTACCTGCATAGCAGAGTCACAGTGAACATTTCGGTTATGTATTTCATCATTATGTATTTCATCATTGTAAACACGATTATATACAGTAAATAGCATGATTACACTATTCATACTGTATCAACAAAGTGGTTACAGTACAATATATGACCTGCCTGGGATTTGGGGACTTCCTGTGGTCACATACTGAATAGGACTCTGGCCTCAGCTTAATGTGTGGCTTCCTGATCAGATGTTCAGATAGGTACGCCCTGGAAAGCCTGTGCTAATTGGGCTGGTGGTTAGCTCTAAGGTCAATTGTGGGCCAGGTCTCAGGTCCTAAGGGAGCCCAGTGCTGAGTGCAAAGCGGTAGCTATGCTCCCTGGGGGCCACTGGTCTTCCAGACATCAGTGAAGTATTGATCTAATGGGAGGGATGCAGCCTTTTGAGCACTACAGTCTAAGAGAGAACTGTCAGAAATTTATGAAAAAGGTAATGTTGTTTTGTTTTCTGGCTAAATTAAATTGCCATATATATATATATGTGTGTGTGTGTGTTTATATATGTATGGGTGTGTGTGTGTGTGTGTCCAGCCCAAGGTATTATATGTACCTTCTTGTAAGACCTTAATTCTATTAGGAAAAAGGGATAATGGCCTCTTAGGATGTGGGATGATCTTTGTCGATTGTGTCAAGTCCTCATCCTACAGACCCTGTCGTTTTCATCCTGTATACATTATAATTATAATGTATACAAAGATATTATAATATCTTTAACATTTTGACAGATGAAATGTTTATAGTTTGTATATCTAGGACAAGTGAAATGGTTCTAAACTACATTATTCTACAGTCTTCGTAAGGTTTTGGTTCATGCTTTAGGAGTGAATGTGATAAATAAAATACCATCTTTGCTTACCTTTTGGGACTGAGGGAGCGATATATCCAAGCCTCTTTATATTACATCCCAAAAGCTATGGAAGGAAAGGGGCCCCCGAGAGTTAAACAAATCAATGAGGATAAATGCTGGTGAAATGGATGACCCACCCAATAAATGATAGAACAGGGAACAGTCCCCTGTCGTAAAAAAAAGGGTGTGCCTTTTGCCAGCAATCAGTTCTTTGAAGACAAGATGAGAAGATATTAATTAATCTGAGCTTTAGGAATTCTATTCATTATTAGTGTGGCTTGTTTGATGCATACTGTATATTCAGTGCAGTTTCAGCAGGTCAATTATAAAATCAGATATCTATAATAATTAAACTGTAACTGGAATTGATGAAAAATCTGTGCCAAACATCCATACACACTGTACTACAAATATTAGCTTAATACTGAAGCATAGTAGCATAATAATGAGATTCAGTTTGAATATTGTTCATTTCATGTTTCATTCTGAAATTTTTGTTCATGTTTTTGGTGGGTTAGGGGTGGGGTTGGCTAAAGCATCCTTCCAGCCAAGGTCATTTTCAGTTGACATGGATCCTGCAGTAGTTTGCTAGAGGCATTTAGCTTATTGCTTTTCATAAAAATAGAATAAATCTGATGAATAAAGAGTTGTTATTTCTGTAAGTCAGGTTAGAACAACCAGGGCCCTGTTTCATAAAACTGCTTATACACAGATCGCAAAGGGTGGCAGAACCACGTTTGGTTAAGTCAGGATTGCAAATTTCAGGTACCTTTGGGTGGTCGGTATTACAGGGCCCTCACTTGCTTGGGTCACAAGTATGGTGTTTGTTTTGATTGTGAAATCTGCCAAAATAACACAACAAGAAATGGATTCATGTAGCAAAGTACAGCTTGCATTTATAAAAGGCACCATGTGTCATGACCTTGGATTTGACTGTGGTGTGTTTCTGTTATTTTTGTTATTTTATTTTATAAATGCCAATTTCTGTTTTACCTATTGCCTCTGTGTTCTTGTTTAGGTAATCATTGCTTCAATGTTTTCTGTAGTATTTAGTTATATATATCCTTGTGTATTTTCTGGGGCTGCACGGTGGTGCAGTGGTTAGCACTGTCGCCTCACAGCAAGAAGGTTGTGGTTTCAAACCCCGGTTGCACCGGCCTTTCTGTGTGGAGTTTGCATGTTCTCCCTGTGTCCGGCTTCATCCCACCATCCAAAGACATGCAGGCTAGGTTAATTGGTGTTTCCCAAATTGTCCTTAGGTGTGAGTGGTTGATGGACTGGCGACCTGTCCAGGGTGTACCCCGGCTTTCGCCCAATGGTTGACGATGGATGTATGGTGTATTTTCTGTGGTATTCTTTGTGTTTTATTTTGGTGTTTTTCTCTAGCTTTGTTTCCTGTCCACCTTGCTTCTTAATGTGTCGCACCTGTGTTTAGTTGCCCTGCCTGCTTGAGTGTGTGTCGTGTGCCCCTGTTTATATAAGCCTCAGTTGTGTTCAGTCCTCGTTATGGTGTCATCATCGTATGTTGAGTGTTCTGCCTTGTGCTCTGTTTCTCTGGATTATTCACTTTTATTTGGATTATCGTGCCTTTTGTTGGATTTAACCCATGTTTGGAATCTGTACTCCTTTGTTGGACTTTACTCCTCAGTTTGGACACTGTGCCTTTTGTTTGATCATCTCTGTAAGTGACTGTTAATATTCAGACTGATTCAACCTTGTTTAGTCTCTGCATTTTGGGTCCACACCTCTGTTTCCCTGCTGTTGCACTCAGTCTTTCAGATACTGTGTAGCTATGTCATGCTCATCCATGCTTGGCATCCTTTTTTGTGGCAATTTTTACCATTTTTTCTGGTGCTTGCACAGCAAGATGATGATCCTATTCTTAATTCCGTTTTAGCTCTGATTGGCTGGGTTGTTTTTCAAACCACCAAAGCAACAGTGATTGAGCACAACACCTGCCTGGGGACACCTGAAAAAATTAGCACATTTGGGCAGCTATTCAGAGGTTTGGGACTGGCTTAGTATCTTAGCTTTATCATAGCAGGATTAGTGGCTAGTTTCTTTAGCTACTGGGCTAACACTGATGATCCAAACTGTCCCTTAAAATTCAAACACTATGCTGAATCAATGTTCGTAATATTAGAGTGCCATAAGCTTCCTTGTCTTGTAGACTATGTCCCTTTTTCTGTCAAAAAAGTTGTGCTGTAGGTTGTCTTGTATGTCGGTGTAGAAATCTTATAAACCACAGTTTCATTTACCACACAACATGACAAGTCCAGGCAACACTGAACAGCGTTGTAGCAACAACGGCCATAGTTGTTAGAAACATCAACCCAGCTAGTTTTAGCAGCACCAGTTGATAAACAACACATTATGCAGTATTTCACGCATAACAGAATTGTAGCAACATGCCTATAGGCAAGGGTACTTACAAGGGTACAGTACTGTGTATACGACTTACTAAATTTGAAATGATAAACACAAAAGTGCAAAAGAAACAGTGTAACACCATAGTTTTTATTGCAGCAGATGCTCTTCGTAGCTGTCTTGCTTCTTGAGATCTTCAACAATAATGGAAAGCTGAGGCCTTTCAGTAGCAGTAATAACAATGAACATAGGCCTATGTGCAGTTCTATCACCAAAACTTACAGAATATTAACACTGAGGACACCAAAAGGGGTCCACATCCTCCTCATGTACTGTATCAGCTTAAATGCTATTTCTACTACTGTGTGTACACACACACACACACACACACACACACACAGTATCCCGCATTCACTGATCCACCACATTAACGTTAGTTAACAAGTTTTAGATTAAATCCAATAGACCAATAATCCTGTTACAGTTCCGTTAGTGATAGCGTTAATGATAACATAGGACTATGCTATTTTCACTCACCAGGTCACGTTACGAACAGCCTCATCTGGCTCGTTTTCTGTGTTTCAGTAACTTTAATGTTCGTGTCATCTGCTGCAGCTGCAGTGTCACCAAAACACTGAAAAAGTTTGCGTTTGCTCATGTCTCACATCTCCTTCACTGATTCACATTAGCTAATATCAAACGTGCGCCAAGTGACCGCCACGCAGCTGTGTTGTTGTTTGGTAGCTGACGTCTGATCCCGATTCCAGGCTACAGAAGCCGCAAACGTCAGTTCAGAGCTTCGCAACACAGACGGGGTAAATTTATAAATGAACTTGTGAAAGTCCTGTCACAAAACAACATTGTTACGTATCATCTCGCTATTTTAAGTGGGTATACGGAAATCTTTGACTATTCCTAGTGGGTATACGGCGTATACCTGCGTATCACATAGACTACACCACTGCTCCTCTCCCTTGTCCGAGTACTCCACAGAAAATCAGTCCAAAGAGGTATTCTTTTATACCTTATGCAATTGAAAGCTAATTCTAATCTAGGAAACACCTGAGTGTGTTTTGCATAACTCCAATATGCAAACATATTTGCATAACTCCAATTAGCTGTTTCACAGTAGTAATGGAATAAAATAAAGGATATACTGTATATTTGTGTTTCAAGTCACAATATGGAAAGCTGTTCACTTTGACTCTAGCCTAAAAGTTCGGTTTAAAACATTATGTTATCTGTTCTGACATACAGTTCGCAAGCATTTGTAAATTTGGCAGTAATAATCCATTGTTTTGTTCTTTGTTGAGCTTGTGTATAAAAGACGTTCAAGCATTTTAAATTTGTGTTGACTGTGTGCATTTTGTGTCAAAGCAACACAAAATGTGTTACTTGTACAGCCCACACAGACGGATGTTGTGCTGTGTTAAGTGTTATGGAAAATTGTTTGAAGTATTGAAAGGATTGTCATAGTGATCGTAAAAAACTGTAAAGCTCACAGACAAATTAAATCTGGTCTAAAGATGAGACATTTTATAATATCTGATCCTGAAGATTCATGACTGAATCTTACTCACTCCTGTCTTTGTCAAAGAAGTGCTGTTCTGGCAAAACATGTGCCTTCATCATTCTGGTGGTTTTGCTACTAAAATGTCAGTGTCATTGTCTTTGTTCTCCTTATTACATCAGCCTTGCAATGTACCCTCACAGTCCCATTATTTAATCACTTTGCTGTTGCAAATAAAGTGTCACTGTGAATATTTAAAATTGTATAAGTGGTAATGTTTTCGTCAAAAATTTTAAATAGAGAAAATGTGATTCAATTAAAATGTTTGGGAAATGTGTTGATCATTAATGTTTGCAAATAATTATCATCAATTATCATTGTGATCAGCAATGGTGATGTCAGTGTTAGTTTATAGAATTAGTAGGAGGCTCAGGAAATACAGTACACACAAAATTTTATAAAAACCTTGCCATCAGACAGCCATTTTCATTGGGACTACATTTTCTCTATTGTAGAACTTATGCGTATTCTTACGCGTAAGTGCAAGCTGGCTCTTGCATTAAATTATGCTTCTGCAGATAAGCTGTTTGGGCCAGGTTTGTGGACAAACAGTGAATTAAAGAAAGTTAAAATGAGTGACATCGCAATACATTACATCCCTGTCTGTTTCTCCAAACTGGGGACGAGCTGATAACCATTTTCTGTAAGTAATACACTGACTATTTAAGTATCTCATACAGCTCCACTTCTAAATCCCAAACTCCCTTTAAATCTCATTGTTTGGGATCTCACAGCTCCAATTGCTATTGTATAGCAGTACATAACAATGATTGCAACATCAACAACTTCATTTCTTTTAAAGATTTTCTTCTGACTTTATTAAAGCCCACCATGAAATACATTTTTGAAGTGGAAACCCTTTACTTTGCAACAAACTGGACTTGTGCATTTGATGAAGGTGACATTATGTTTGGGGTAAATTTGACAGAGTTAAACCTCTTGTGAAAAAGTGTGTGGATTTATGTTCAAAACTATGTTTTACAGCGGGGCTCTGTGAGACTCCAAATAAAAGTAATGAATCATTTTATGTAGCTCCTAAAACATTTAATCAGTTTGAAATCATGTTTTTAAGCCAGTCATGTGTCCGGCTTTAAAATAAATTGTCCTAAATTGGGATCAATGGCTATTTCACATTGAAATACAAGTAAATAAATACAATAAATTCCCATACACTTTCAATATAAATTTTAAGTTAGTATACAATGTAAGTCAACAGAAGTAAACATGAATCACATGTGACATTTTCTAATTATGATTCAGTTTTTCATGTTTCCCATTCAACACATCACATTTTCATGAAGAACAGAGGGGATAGGGATAGGGATCTCTGTAATGTCAATTGTATAAACTAAACAAAATGTCACACAAACTAGTGTTTACCTGAGTGTTTTCTCATTGAACAGTCCAAGTCAGAATAGCTATTTTACACCTAACCAATAAAGACACTATATAAACATTGTTAGTTAAAGAAAGAAAGAAAGGAGGTCTTGACAGAGATATAATTAACATCAATGAAAAACAGAAAATATTTTTGAACAGAGTGGCAACATCAATTTTTAAAAGCTTTGCAAACACCAGTGATTGTGGTGAAAGAAAAACAAACAGCAAGACTGCCATTGTGCAAGACCATTACATTGAAACTGATACTCTGAAAAAGATGTTTTGCAATAAAGAAACAAACACATGAGCTCTAGAATTACACAGTTATAGAAACAGAAAGTTTCTGGGCCCTCATTCTGCAAAAAAGTCACTGGCACAACCGTATTACTGTTTTCAGTTTTCTTTTATGCATATTAATTTATTTCCATAAAGTAAAACAAGAGCTACACTAATGTCATCACACCATTTTTTCTGTAATATACAATGTGAAAACAGGGGTGTTAGAAGAATGGATATTTGAGAAGCTTGTGTGCTTTTTGTGTAAAGTTTGCTGAAGCACTAATTTTTTCCCAAAAACATTTGGTCATCTCTTCAAGTTTGAAACCAGAGGACACTTTTATAGGTGGCAGTAAACCTGATAACCCACTGAGCTCTGTAGTCAAAGAGAATTCAATCTTATGGCACCATGTTTGCAGAAGCACATGAATAAATGGCACGATTATGTAAATAAATAAATAAATGAGACATATTCCATGGTGAATTTAACTTCTATCAGAAGCCTCAGACCACAGCTTTTTATTGCAGCACACATTATGGCCGTCACATCTCTGGGATTACTGCTATTATTTATTTATTTACCTTTATAGAAAGCAGTCATCAATCCTCTGTGACAAACATACAGTGTAGTCAGCTCCCCTAAGGCTCCATGTCTAATGAAATATACCATATACCTGTCCTCAGCTGCTTTTCCCTCTGCTCTGACAGCCAGTGGCCATTTGCAAGTGCTTGGGGTATGGCGAAATCATTCAAAAATATACTTGAGCCATTTAGTAATGTTTTCATGGACCGAGTTTTTTCTTTCCTCTGTGTGCATGACTCAAATGCTAGCATATTTACTGTCAGGCTTGAGATTAATCAGCTTTAGTGGTGTATAAATGCCAACATGCTGTTATCAATGTGCAGCTGATAGAAAACCAAAGAGTAATAGTTGCTGTGTGGGCAGTTCAAATGTTAACTTACCTTGTAATACAATGACTCGTCAGCGAATCAAAGCTTGCCGATGATTCATTTTTAGGTCAAAAGGAACAAATCCTCATGTTTAATGGAGACACTCAAAGTCCTGCTGAGACAATGCTGCCACTGTGAAGTGTGCTGCAGATGGCTGAAGCTACAGCTAAAGTGCTTCACTTCCTTGCAGGCTGTAGCGCCTGACTATCACTTTCTCTTTTTTCAGCTCGCAAAGCCAAAGGAGCCTGACATCCAGATGGCTTGTTAATTCAATGTCTTCTAACAAATTAGAATGGGTAACCTTCCAATATCATGTATAGAAAGGCTCATTTGAATATGACTATTTGCCGTGAAAGCTTTTATTCTTGATATTTGTTGACTATTTTCAATAGGTTACAACTAAAACATGCCTTACTTACCTTTGTTTTCTCTCATCTTTTAAATAAATTACTCCATAATCTAAGTGTGACTGCAACTGCAGACTATTAACCAAATCGGGTACTGACTATTCACAACTCCACAACCCTTTTATCAATCACGAGAGACTTGACTGAGAACAACAATTTATTGACCTGTGATAGACTGAAGATGAGAATGTGACAAGCCTTTGGCAATTAGACCCCATCATGATGAAGTCGTATTTAATTGTGGTGGTGAAGCCGTAGAGATATAGAAATGAGGAGAGGACATCTGCTGAGCTGAACTGGACTTGGACCTGAATGGGGTGGAGGAGGGCGGAAACCTCCAAACTGTCTCACCACATATAACCCAGAGATTCCTTTAGGTGAAGATGGACAGTTTGGGCAGGGAATGTGAGCTGTGTGTCCTGAGAGAGAGATTCTCATCAAATGTAACAGCAGCAACACCACCACCACGGCCTGCTTCTGAATGCTGAAGTCTCTTGAGGAGGTGTGTTTTGATTACTTTGTTTTACTCACTAACATTCAGCAGCCCTGCTGATATTTTTTAGTCATATACAGTGCTGCAGGAAATCAGGAAATTATACAGTACATCCTGTAAAACCAAAGAAGTACATTGCCTTTATAAAGTAGGCCCAGCCTTTTCTTGTTTCCCCTCTCCACTCCCTGTAACTACACAAATGTGGGTTTCAATTATTTAGTCGTGATCCATGCCGGGCAAACTGACATACATTACCCAAAATCAGTCTGCCTTCACCAGAATAATAGCCGTATAGGTCGCCTGTGCGAGCAGCATTACAGACCATATTTAGTGATAATTACTAAACCTCTGTTGGCTGTAGAAATTATGATTGGATAAGCGGTCACAGGCTCATGGACAAAAACAAAACGGGAGACACATAGGTAAACTAAATAATAAAGTAATTAATAAGAAAATAAGCACAATGAGTGGGAAGAATCTGTAAAATCAGTAATGTAGGGAGTGAATGAGTAAAAATGTGCTTTATGGTTGTTCTGCTGTAAAAAGAAAGACAAGAATCCAAACAAACAAAGGCAGTGTAAAATGTGCAGGTCCAACCCAAGACTGACTGCTGCTCTGGCTTATTTGCATGGGGGACACCGTGCCCAGGTGTGTACCATGCCGCTGATTACCCTGCAAATCAGTTTGCAGCCCTGGAGACAGAAAGCACACCAACACCAGTATGAACCCTGCAGTATGAACCATGAACCATGATATTTTACTGAACCTAACATGTAGTTTTGGTGCCTTAACCTAACCAAACTGTGACCACTTCATTCATTCAGTCAACATTAACCACATGTTTAATGTCACATGACTCAACAAAATGTACTTAAGGTCAGGTTTCTGTTGCTGGTACTCTCAAGTGATCATTTGCAATCAACCTATTCTTGTTTAGGTATGAGGACATTTGCCCAAAATATGAAAGTGTGCAATTTTACTACAATGGAGTATAATGGATCATTGGAATAGACATTGAAATGATTTCACTTTTTTACACAATTTTCATGATATCGTATTTTTTACATCTAACGTAATTCTCTGAAAATGTACTTTATTCCTACATTTTTTCTTTCATAGTGATATTCCTGACAATTCTCCGTACAATAAGTATAAACATTGCTTTATCTCCCGATAAGCTCCAACCCATTTAATAATGCCACCTAAGTCATTGTTTGTATGTCATATTTAAGATCATCTCTGTTCAGAAAACGTTGTAGTCTGCACTATTTGAACCATGTTGTCATGATGATCCCTAAAGATATACTATCAGCTAGTTCTAAATTACAATGGCATGGATGTACTAAGGACAATCTGAAAAATAATCATTCAATACAATTGGAATTGATGAATTTTCAAATTATTAAAATATATGTCTTTGATTAAATCTGGTACGCACAATGTGGTGACTTTGAGTAAAACAAAAAGGCAAATCCTCCAGAAGGTAAGGTACAAGGTACCAGGTTGTTTATTAATCATTATGAAGCACAAGGCTGCTACAAACACAACATATGAGTAACTGTAATATATACAGTTATTTAAATACATATACACGTACACACCCCAAACATTTCACAGTGCATTTTTTGAATTTACATCTGGGTTGACTATAAACAGCTTCAACCAGATGACAATATGAAATTTTCATCTTCACAATAAACAGTCTGACATTTGGGATACAGAGTCCATCTTGACTGCGTCTGAGCACCGAGCATCATGACAATCTAAAACACAGAGTCCGCCTCCTCTCATCTTGCCAGAGTCTTGCACTGACAACTCGGAACATGGACCACCTGCCGAGCGCTTGATTCAGGATGTTGATGTGTCAGGTCACTGTAACAATGTGGGCACTACAGTCTCTGTATTCTGTTGTCTGGTCAACATGAGTCCCATTTCATCCAGACCGGCTCTTAAGGAGTAGAATTAATGCTGCGTTCCTGGCAACTCGGAACTGGGAAATTTCCGACCTCCAACTAGGAAAAGTACCCTGGAACGCCGCTTTAAGTCGGATTTCCTACTTGTGAACTTGGAGAAAAAATTTGTACCCCGACTTCACGAGTAGCAGCTGAATGACGTCAGAAAACAATGTCAGCGCCCATGGAAGCACACATTGTAAATGGTAAACCATAAACTAAACGGCAACAAAACCTATATTTGCATGTATTTGAATTAAAATAATAAATACGTTCATGCAGTAAAACCTGTTCTGCATGTATATTGATGTAGAAATATGTTTTACACATACGGTAGCTGGCTACAGTAAAGAA
>JAPMOB010251839.1:0-23823 GCA_029875015.1 Lepomis gibbosus
TGTGTGTGTGTGTGTGTGTGTGTGTGTGTGTGTGTGTGTGTGTGTGTGTGTGTGTGTGTGTGTGTTAGTGTGTGTGTGTGCGTGCGTGTGCGTGTGCGTGCGTGTGCTCATGCACTCAAACACACTTGCCAGCATTTACCTCTCAAAGCCAATAAACTCCTAATGCCATTATTTTCAAAGTCGCATCAATGTTTAAAATGTTATCAGCCCTCAGACATGCACCAGTGCTTCCTGATGAGCTCCAGGACAAGGACATAATCCTTATCCCCCTAACGTAATGCAAACACTGTGACACACAGATATAATGCTATACATTCCTCCTAAAACAGTGTAGTCGTTGTCATTTGTTAGTTTATTTTGTGAATATTTCTCACATTGACACAAGGGATTTATAGCATGAAGCTCCAGCAACAATCTGGTTGTTTAGGAGATTCAGCATTAAGTGACTTCACACCCAAAGGTTTTCTTTCATTCAAAAGGGAACAAAAGCACTAACTGATATCTTTGTTAGATGAAATGCAATTTCACCATGATGCCACCAATAGATCCTCTCCGGTGGCACAGTAACACCGAGAATTGTAGGGCTTTTATGTTCCATCTAACAATAATCCTTTGCGCTTGCGTTGAACCCCAGCCCTGCATGTTCTTAACACACCAATATAACAGCATTATGTGGTTTAGATAAGAAAACGTCACAAAAGGCATCAAATATTCATCCTGCGTTACCCGTTGATCAGTTATCTCCTGTTTTCATTTTGGTGCCGTCGCTGTCTCCATCCCCTATTCCCCTGCTCTCTTGCTCCCCAGTTTCATCTGCACGCCATTTCCGATGTAATCTTTTAGTGGATATGGAACGAGAGAGAAAGAGAAATGATGATACCTTAAAAACGACACAAAGCCATTTGCTGTACTGCTGGAGTTACTGATGATGTTCATCTCCCAGTGTTTGCAGGTGAATTTGTGTGTGCTTGTGAATGCATGTCCATGTGAATGCGAGAGTGGGTACTTTCATGTATATGCCCAGAATGAGCATCATCGCTTTGCAGGAAACATTTAATCAATTCTCTCCTTTATCTATTAGATTTGAATCAGCTTTGATTTGAATGTTGTGCTGCAGGATGAAAAGGACATGTTCTGGCAGACAAAGAAATAACAATGACCATAAACGATTTTCCAAAGGCTGCCGCTCTGCTGGGAGCTCACTGCAGCCTTGTACTTGTTAGCACTGATAACTCTCAGGCATGGTTGTTTGTGTCTGTCCTCTGCTCTCCACAAGCATGTCTCACACACACGCACACAAACACACACACAGACGCACACACACACAAACACTCTGCCTAGGCTGCTCTCTAATGCCAACAGCTTAACAACATATGGAAGAGACTGCAGATCTTTAAATTGACATACTCCAACTTGTATGGTGCTAACAGAATGATAGGCTGCCCCTTTATTAACAGACATACAGACTCATACACTTTTTGTATTACACAATATTTAGTAGTCATAATTTTCATTTTCTACGTAACAAAAAAAGGAAAAATATGGAAAAATAATAAAAGATCAGATTTTAAAAATAGTGTTTAATACCTTTTGTACTGCAACCACTGCAGTGACTGGTAATAGACTGCATTTTTTCTGTTCAATTTTAATACCAGGAACAATTTTTGAGCTTTTCTTGTCACACGAGGACCTTGTTAAATGTAAACTGCTGTGATCAGTTTAATCTTTTAGCAGGAAACCCCAAAAATAATCAATAGAATTTCATCTGTTTAAACCCATCTGCTCTTTTTAAAATCTGCAGAATTTCTCCGTCCCAAGAAGTAAGTCTTTGCTCACATATTATTGCTATATCTCTATCAGTTTCATCTTTTTCTCCCTAACACATTCTCTCCCTCTCTCTCTCTCCTTTTCCGTTCTTCATTGCCAGTGGTCTCAGAGGTAATTACAAGGGGTTTCAGACAGTGGTTCTGGAGACCTGGGACTCTCCAGCAACCATTATTCTCCAGATCAATTGCTATGGACTAAACTGAACACACACTCTCAGAAGCACAGAACAATTAAAAGTCAACACGCAGGAAAATTTCTACACGTGCTCACACATACGCATACACATACAGCTGGCACACGGACATGAGCGCACAGACATGAAGTCTAGACAAATGAGCACCTTCAGCAAACATGCAGGCACAAACACAAACATACAAGGGGGGGCATTCGAGGAGGAAGACTGAGACACCATGCTCCTACCACAAAACCTACGTACATAATGAAGAGGAAGGGGATTGAACAGAGCTTAAAGGCAATCTGGTGCTGAAGGAGAGGCGTAGATGAGAGGTCTTATTTGATATCTGTTTCAAAAGAGCTTACTGCAAGGGCCCTATGGAGCCAAATCCAGCGACAGAACCAAACAAACCTTTGCTCCAAGCACAACAAATGTTTTTGTGTTTACTGTTCAAAGGATCACACATTAATAAACTCCTCAATCTTTATCAAAGCTCTCAAACTGTGCAAATGTGTGTGCATACTTGTGATTTAGTATGTGCTTACATGTTCGCATGTTTCCGTGTGTGTTTTGCCCCGTAAGCCTCACATACACAAACACACACACACACGCGCGCGCACACACACACACACACACTGTCTTGAATATGAGATGCAAGGGAATGCAACTCTAATATAAAAAAGAATGCTGCAGATGCTCTAAAAGGTTTACAAAGAAAATGTTTAACCTAACACACTTAACATAAGTTTCATTAGAAATAAAGAAGCTGAGGAGATCAATTGTATGAGGGAATTAAAACACAAGGCTGTTCTTAAGTAGCCTACATGTGGAGGCGGTTTAGTCTGCGATTGAACGCCTGAAAATACAGTAATGTATTGCTGAGCATAGTGTATGCACAGTTGGATGCTGGGAACAGTCTCTTATATGGATCTAAATATAGAGACCTTCCCTTTTGCTGTGTGTGGACTCGCACTTAGTCTCTCTCTTTCTGTCTCACTGACTTGAACACACTTACACACACACACACATCTCAATAAACACTCAGGGTTATCGCAACTTTTGTCTCTCACACACACACACAAACTTGTGCATCTTTGTATGTATGTATGTGTGTGTGCGTGTGTGTCTCGTGAGGGCTCCGGTGAAGTAGGGCAGGCTAGAGGAAAGTGGGGCGACAGGGGGGCGGGAAACGAGCCCAGTCAGAATATCAATAATAGATAAACATGTTGCCATCAGGAGGGACTGAAGGAGGGGGAGATGTAGAGAGAGAGAGAGACAGAGAGGGCCTGGGAGAAAGGGTAAAGACTGAGGACAAACGACAAGAGGAGAGAGAGAAGCTGGTAGAAACAGGGGGAAGAGAAAGATAGCAGTCACACAGACAAAAGAGTGAGAAGAACCGCATGTTAAGTCAAGGGCATTGGCTTTTAAAGAATCAGTTGACTTAAATTAGGCAAATTTACTTTCTTACTTATGTCAAGTGGTATTGTGACATGCAGAGAGTTTTGGTTTTATTTGCCCAGGAGATATCTGTGTCAGATTTTTGCTGCTGTAATGAGGCCGCATTAAGACATTTTTTAACCATGCGTAAAAAAAATAAAAAACACACTGAATTGCAAAAATTCATTTGAATGAAGCTGGTCAGTAGATGCAGTCAAGGAGCCAGCTCAGAAGGCTCTGGCAAGAAAACGCAGAGTCATTGGGAAGTGAACACCGTATGTTCTACTGTTTACCTCGCCACTGACACAAAGAGAAAATAATTGCATGATAACTAAAAACCGGTCTCATAATATTGATCTGTGACTCAAACTGAACTTGAACTGGACTGTTTTTAGTCTGGTCCAAGGCATAGAACTCAGAGACAGATATTTAAAATCTGGGTAAATGAATGAAATGAAATAAAATTTCTGTGTGGCTGGAGAGAGCAAGTAAGAAAATAACAAGTAATTGGGCAAACCAATGGTTTAACATGGTGTGGCTTCAAAAACTGTTTTTCTTCCAGTTAACCATGAAACAAGAATAAATCCTTTCTTCACCATTTTTGGTCACTTGTCACTGTAAATTTCTATTTCCAGTTACTTTTAAAAAAGATTTTTTTTTTTTACTCTGTAGTAGCAGCTGATTTTGCTGCTACTCCATGCGCAAATACGTGCACCCCGACCACCTCTGTCAGCGTGAATGCATATTCTTGCAGTGATAATACCTCTGCAATTTTTTTGGTGCACTTTTTACAGAGTCCTTGAGTCACTAGTAATGAGTGCAGAAGTGGAGGCGAGTGAGAGAATGGAAAAAAATGAAAGAACGTAAGGTTGAGTTTGGAAATGTACCATTTTTCACATTTAAGTAGGCAAACCAGTGTGAGAGGTGAGCCATCCAACAGTGTTCCAAATCCATTTAGCCTAAGGTAAATGATGAAAATAGGATGCACAGGGCTCCACTCTGCACGCCATTGTCACCCCTGATTCATATTTATGCAGCCTCTAGCATAAAATCAGGTGTGTGTATGTGTGTGTGTGTGTGTGTGTGTGTGTGTGTGTGTGCGTGCGAGATTCAGTTTCTTCTGTGCCTGGATGTGTGAGAGGGAGTACAAGTGGAAAAGAAAAATAGAGGAGGGTATTCAGAGGTTGTTTTGCTACAGGGCATCCCAGCACTCACTTTCTTATAAAGTTTGGCTCTTGTAACCCCAGCCAGGGGTGTGAGTGTGTGTGCGTGTATTTATGTCTATTTTTGTGCCTGTTTCATGGCTGCATATGTGTGTGTATGTGTGTTTAAACCAATTACTGATTGGCTCCTTGGCTCCTGCGTCCACCCAAGGCATTTTTTGGCAATTGAGTAACTCTGGGTTACCATGAGGGCTTGTTGCTCTTGGCAACTCAGCTGTGTCCACTTTTGTGTGCCCCTTTTCTAACTTGAAAAGACATGATCACACACAAAGAGGAGGCATATTGTGTTACATCTAATGCGTTCAACAGTGAAATATTGATTCAGCACCATTAAAACCTCCCAAACAAATTGATGACCAACTAGTTGTGTGCAAGTACCGGTGAAAGGGGTGGTGTATGTAAGCATGTGTGTATGTGTGTGTCTGTGTGTATAAACACACAGACAGCCTCAGTTCTTGTCCCTTTGTACAAGCCTTTCTATTATTCCTTCCTTAATGACACTAATTAGACTGTTCCCTTTAATTAATCTGTCCTTGATTGAGCGTGTGTTTGTCTGTGTGTGAGTGCACAGGGGCGTTGTGTGTGTGCGTGAGTGTGTGTGTGTGTGTGTGTGTGCACAATGCCAATGAGGCATGATAATCAGACTGCTAATCCCGCTGATCCTGATACTCTGTGAGTGAGTGATAGAAAACAACGCCGCATGCGGAGCTCCTTGAATTCCACCGTGTTCTCACCACTGACCTCCAAACAGAATGGGGCTAAAGCAGACATCTACAATTATCAAGGTGGAGTGAGTACAAGTGGAATCCATTACAGTCTCCTAATTACTTCCAAAGGTTGCAATTAGTCAAGTAGTGAATTGAGCTTGCATGAGGAAATATGAGAGGAGGGAAAATCACAGAAGGATTTGGAGTTGCACCAGCTCCCCTCTTTCTCTAATAAATATGATCGGGCATAGTCTCCCTCTTTTCTTTGTTTCCTCTTGACTGTTTCTTATTTTGGTTTGCCTCAGGCCTTGTGCAAAACCCAGTCCACCTCAGCAGAGAAAATGAGACAATGTTTCTGCCTATTGACTTTCTGTTTTTATTCTATAATTGTTGCCATAAAGTATAATTAAACTTCATTGCTCATTCCTTCATCCTCTCTCTTTTTGCCACTCGCTCTCTCGTTCCTCTTCGTGTGTTAGAAAGTAATTATATCTCTGTGTGCCTGCAAGACGGCACACTCCTGATCCACTGATGAGAGCAGGCTGGGAGGTTGAATATAATGAAATGGAATACATTACAGGATGCCGGCGCGCCATCAGCCTGGCCTTCCAGAGACCTGCTGCTTCAACACAACACACACAGAACTTCTCTTTCCAAATGGCTCTTTTAGACCAAAGTTACCAGCTCACATGAGTCCATGAAGTTGATGTGACGCTTTGGGTAACCATTTTGCACTGCTACTCTGTTCCCAGGAGTAACTGCTGGTGAAAATAAAACTCAACTTTTGCGTGTTTGTTTCTGCTTTTGACAGCTACATAAACAGACTCAGCACCCAAGATAATTAAAAGCAACGCATCTTGTGATCAGAGTCAGAGGTAAAGTGACATTCTCCTCTAAATTTGCATTTAGCTCCTTGGAATTTCCTTTCATGTAAGCAAAGCAAGTAAAGTGGGAGATCCTTCAAACCACAACAACAATGACAAAACCTTGTCCCACTCCTGTATTTTCAAAATCAGAAATCTCCAGAGTGGGTGCTTTGTGAGTTGTTTACTTTGTTTGTCTGACTAACACGCAGCAACTCCTGCTGATATTTATGGAAACAATACAAGTAATACACGTAGAAATAGAAATTATACACATATAACATGGCATCTTTAACAAAGATTAACAAACGTGTGTTTGAGTGTGGTCAGAAGGGTGTTCCTTAGTGTCTGTAACAACCATCAGTAAATAAACATGTCAGTGCTCTCTGGTAGACAAACTACGTGATGATAACACTGTTCCTATATTTCCATATTTTGGTACTTATTGGTAACATACATGCCATAAAACATATACCATTATGTGTGATCCCATGCCTATTGTCATACCAGTTGTACTTCAAGGTTTGGCAACCAGAAGGCAATTCCTTTTATATAATATATTAGATTCCCATTTTGTAGAGAAATATCACTATTTAGAACAAAGTAAAGCAACCACTAATGTTCCTCAGTAACTGACTCTATACAACCTGAATCAAAGTGTACAAGTCACACAATCAGTGTGCAGTACAATTCAATCAGAAGATGTAATAAGAGAAAATAAGAGGAATAATAATGGGTAGAGACCACTATTAATAGGACAGCTGCAGAGCAGATGAGACAGGTGCAGCATGGGTCAAAGGTCAAGCACAGAGTTAACTCATGTCTCAGATATTATCTCTCATGTAAACTTGCTCTCTGAGAAGCTGGCTACAAGCGTGCATGTGTGCAAGAAGAGGGAGGTTTAAATACTGGCTGCCTTTGTGCTTTGGTATCTTAACATCATAGACTCACACAAACACACACGTACATAGATAGATGGGAAAAAAGGGTGTGTTGGGAGTAGAAGCGTTAAAAGAAGAAGGAGGGAGAAAGACCTTTAAAGAGAAAATGAATGACAAAATATGAGATAGCTTAGGGAGGCACCGCCTCTGCAGCCACTTTTCTCTCACAGAGCGGAGGAGCCGGCATCACAGCATCAGCATACAAACACCTCGGTAATGAAGCGCCAGCAGTCCTGGGCTCTAACCACGCAGACCTATCCATCTCCCCCATGCATTATTCACCGCACACAGCCATTTTACCGCCCAGCGCACCCGGCAAAGATTGGTTCCACTTTTTATTTATCTGTTTTTCATCCCCTCCCTCCTTTCCCTCCTCCTTCCTTTCCGCAGCTTTTCAATTAAATTAAGGCAAGCGCGACACTAAATCCATGCGGCAGAAGCTGCCCACATGACAATTAGACTGTCAGCCAGACAGAGAAAGAGGGAGAGACGAGATAGTGAACACAGCCCAGGTAAGCTGTCAGCACTGAAATGCTCATTTAGGGCAGTGAACCAAAGCCCAGACAATATGCCCAAGTCAGTACATTGTAGTTCTTTGAGACCACATTCTGCTTAGACTACCGGTAGACTCTCATTTAAAGGTCAAATTTCAATATTTAGATTTTAGTCAAACATCAAAAACTGACAACTAATTAATTCAGACCAAAATGAAAATCATTAATTGCATTTCCTTCAGCCAGGAGAGAGTAATTTATGCTTTTAAAACATTGCTGATAAAATCTAGATCACATTTTTTGGCTGCAGCTCCATTTATGATTAATTCCCATAATCTCAGATGAACCAGTAATCAGTCAGCAACATTACACCCCAGCTTGGTTGGGTGGCTGCTGTTTGGATTTTGGCCTCAGAGGCAGAAACTAGAGGTAGCATGGTACAGGTGCTCCAGTTTGGGCTACGAGAGAGGAGTGGTAGTTATAAACTCAAATTATAATAGGTGATGTGAACGAGGCAGCAGTTGCCTCTTGAATTTGCAACCAATAGAATAGAAGGAAGCAAGATGATAGAAGAACGAATAGCCAAAAGGGATTTAATAGTGAATGGGGAAGAGAGGCAAAAGAATTAAGAATGAAGTAGTCTAATGTATTATTGTTTGTATTGCTGATTGATCTGACCATATTACTTGAGCTTTCATCTGATTTCACAAAATCTCAGTACCTTATCAGGATGTCTTCCACTAGCCCTTCTAATTTGTTGTTAGTATAGTACACACATTCATTCTAGCAGCATCAGCGCAGCTGACAGGGAGATTATGACTTGCTCCTTCAAGCAACATTTGGAAAATGTTGCGAACAAAAGGCAAGATTCAACAGAACACTAGCCCAAATATTTCAAGAAGCTGACTAATGGAAAAACTCCATGCTGTTAATCGCATCCAGATAAACTCTCTGTATGTTTAGTCTACACTGCACCCTGTTTTATGTATTAATGTTATGTTAAATAATTTAAAGTTAGGCTTGATTAAATTTAAATAAATTGTTTTAGTCATGATTGATTGTTAAACTGAGGTATATAAGAAATGGCTTCTCATTTTTATCTGGCAAGCGTCATATATTATCTACTGAAACGTGTACATGCAACAACTTAAAGGCACTAAAATATGGTTGCAAATGCATTAAGAGGAAGTAGCTTTAGTAGTAGTAGTAGTAGCAGTAACTCACATTAAATTCACCGCATGTGAGCGTGTGTGCAATGTCTGTTTTGCGCTAGAAATAATGTGTATGTTAAGTTTGCATGCAAAACCCTAAGTAGAAGCTAAGTTGAAGCGTAATCAACTTCAGTTGTTCAGTTCACATTTACTCGCTCCACACAAGTTTCAATGTGTAGAAATATATTGTAGATTGTGTTGTGCGTGCATCTGCGCTGGCTTACCTCGTTGCTCCTGTTGCTTATAAAGTTAGCTGGCACTGGCAGTTATTGCTATTGGCGCTAAATAAACTTGTTTACACTCGGTAAACGGTGCATACTTAGCTAACCAGGAATCTTAGATAGGCTCTCGCTTCGCTGCTGTAAGAAAGGAGTTTGGTGCAGTCTGCCCTAAGCAGACTACCCGGATTCCACCGTAACAACCAGGATTTTCAAAGAAACAAAAAGACAGACAGAGTGGTATTGATCTTCTCATCTAACTCTCGGCTTGAAAGGGAATAAATCTAAAATGTCACACTATTCCGTAATAGTGCACCTTCAATAGCAGGACCACTGCTGTTCAGTTTCTCTGCATTGGGTCAATAAAGTTACTTATCTTGGTTGTTTCTTAAAGTTGTCAAAGTTCTAACTGTAGAGAAGTCCACATACAAGTGAGGAAACAGAGACATGGGTGTGTCACTTATCAAGAGACATATAGAAAAGGACAGTTTAATGAAAAGGATACCTTACATTAGGAAGTGACCAGGAGGACAGAGAGGCGTTCTTTCTTATATGACCTTGAGTGACATTGAAGAAACAAATTACATTAAATTCTGGTTTCCCTAGCAACAGCTGATGCACGTGCGTGTCTCTGGACCTCCACTTAAATGTGTGCGTTTTCAAACGTGGGTCTGTGGGTTGTCAGCTGCGACAGGTAAAGTGAGGTTTTGCCAGAGACAATTGGGAGTCAGCAGTCATTTCAGGGAGACCGCTGTTCCCGAAATGAGCAGAGACAGAACCCAAACCAAGCAATTAAGGAAAAGGTCAGGCTGGATAGATAGTCTCCCATATCATGAAGGAGGGAACACACACATACGCACGTAGTAAATAGTATCACTATGCTTGTGAGGACAGTCAGGGAATGCATTGACTCCCTTACAACTAAATCTGACAGCCACCACTGCATGTTTAACCTTAACCCTAACCTTCATTTTCACTTTATACCTGAAGCCAAGCCCTAACCCTTAAAGAATAAATGGTGACCAGCAAACATCCTCACTTTATATTATATGCAGACACAGAGCAACAGTAAGTGTGGCAGTGTAGATTCAGTGACACACATGAGGGCACTCACATGCACACTTACATGCACAAATACGCACATCACTTTTCTACATTTGTGTCCCATGTCGAAAGGTAGTTAAGATGGTGACATTTCACCAGAGGGCCTTTTAATGAGATGTGAATGGTGTACCTGAAGCAGAGAGGGGGATCTTACTGCATGCTGTGGCATCAGTTAACAACTGAGAAAGGGCCGGGGAGGGGCTGGAAGGCAGCATGAGATGGGACATGCCACAGGAATTACAATGCATACATAGGGGGAAAAAAGCATAGACAGACAGCAGAGAGAGGAAAGTGGGTTAGTTAGGTAAATAGGAAGAATAAGAAAATGAGAGTGAGAGAGAAAAGGGGAAGGAGGGAGGGAGGGACGAAGACAGAGAGGGAAAACGGGAGAGACACTCAGCTGAGCGAGAACACAGAAAAGTCATAACCCAGATTCAATTAACATCTGATTGCTGTTCTATTGCAGTAATATTATACAGCTGAGAGCAGTTTCATATTTCAAACAAAGGCCAAGCATCAGCCTCATTTATGATCTCCCTCACACACACACTTTTTCTCACACACACACACACACACACTTATATAGACACTCAGAAACAGAAAATGGTTTGCTCTCAGTCTAAAGTAAAGCAACAGAGAATGACATTAGAATAAAAACAAGAGATGGAGAAATGGCACTCAGTCAAGAGGAGCTTTGGAGGCTTGAGTGACAACCTATTTGTTTGGCATGATGAAGATATTTCCATCCAGGCGGCTATTTGTAGAGTTAGTGCCTAGGACAGCCTGTCAAATCTGCTTTAGCTCTCCATCCTGTCTGCACACTGCTGCCATCACGCACACATCAACACACACTGTCTGTCTCGGCACAGACCACAACAGGTGTGCATCTGTGTGACTGTGTGAGAAAGGCAGCACGCTTTTGGGGGCACCATTAGCAGCACATCACCTCTGGGCTGAATTATTTAAGAACAATACACACACACACACGTGTGCACACAGAGTAAACACATTATCTTCACCTTTTTATGTCGCTTAGCCAGAAAGTGTCATCACCCTCGCTCATCTCTCACATCTACCCAGTGGCAAAACATTGCGTGAACAGGAGGGGACAAGGTGGGTGGTTTCTATGCAGTGAGCAGGTTGAATGCTGTTGTAGTAGTACAGAAAGAAGGTAATGTAGTTTGTCAACCACCATACATCCATCACTTGTGTAATAACAGGAAATAGAGCTAAAACCAAACAATAATGTCACAGCGAGCTATAAAAACGACGCTCAGGGGCAACAACATCACACAACCCTGAGTCATCAGAGAATGGACATCTGTCACAAATGCACACATACGAGACATAAATACATAAATAAGCATGTGGACACACATACGCACACTAATTGTCTCTCTCCACACAGTCATAACTTTGTGAGCACATAAGTGGCTTTTGGGGAGACTCCAGGCAGAGAACTGAAGAGATACACATTCTCTCTCTCTCTCTCTCTCTCTCTCTCTCTCTCTCTTCCCTAACACACATTAAGTGGGGTAGGGGAGACTGTGAACTCTGGTTGAACTCGGGGTAAAAGAGAGGTGAGAGGCAATGCCACTCCAATATATGGGTGGATACACATATATGCACCAACTATTATTTTGATAAATACAGTGTGATCCACTACAAATAGTATATAGCATGCTTGGAAACAACATGCAGATGGTGTTTGACAAATTTGACCTTAAATGATGTGATCTTGATTTAAACATACATCCAGTTAGCTCAGAAAACACACTCAGTCTGACCCTTTGTGTGTGTGTGTGTGTGTGTGTGTGTCTGTCTGTCTGTGTGTGCGTGCGTGCGTGCGTGTGTTTGCAGTGGCGTCACTGCTCACAGTTGGAATCCCATTAACCTTTTCAGACCTCCCCTCCTTAAATACAGTTTGACTGACTGAGCGTTTCTGAAATCCCCTATCAATTATTGAACAGAACAAGGCACCACCGTTCATTCGCCTTAAACATCAGACACATTCAAAGCAACAAACAGCAAAAATGTTTTATTTTTTGCCAAAAAAGGAAATTGTTTTATTTGTAGTGAAAAATATATGATGCTCTGAGGAAAAATTCTGGTACAGTGTGGTGGTGGCGATGGGGGGTGGTGATGGTGGTGACGGGGTCCCCTCTAAAAGATTAATGTGTAACTTTGTGTGACCCTGGCTCACTGCCTCACTAAGTCTCGTTGGCAACCTACAGTAGGCCTGGAGTGTTCACCAAGAGCTGTTAGCCATGGCTCATCACACACATGCACACATATGCACACACACACACACACACACACACACAAACAAACAACCAGACATCCATTCAGCAACATACAAGCATAAATGGACACACAAAGTGCACATACTAAAACATACATACCACACACACACACACACACACACACACACACACATACAGAGGGAGGCCTGTGCATTCACATGAGCACAGAAGTGCACATTCATAGATGGCTACACACATACACAGAGACAGAGACACACATACACACACATATTGGCTAACTGGTGGTTGATCAAGCCAATCTAAATGCTAAACAAGAATCTGTCTCAGGAGTAAAGTACTGGCTGGCTGCAGACTGTCTCTTCTCTAGAGGCACTCAACAAGGGGACATAAAATGTATGTGTGTGTGTAGCAAAGTTCAGTTTCCTCGCATTTTAGAGACCCCGGGCTCTCCGTCACACTGAGAAGATTCTGAGGCACTTGCTAGAAATGATTTTTTTTCTCTATCAGTAATTGCTAGCTAGAGAAGAGAAAAATAATGTCGGTATCAAAACAGAAACATAAAAGACGGGAGAGACAAAAACACACACTCACATATACAGACACTGCAGGTAACTCAGCCGCAGAGCGATATGTGCATGATAATACAGCCTTTGAAATCAGCTTCCCGTTTCAACAGTAAGCCTATGTGAAGATGCTTCTGTGCAAACAGAGAATACGGATGGTGTATACATCTATGTGTACTTACTTGATATTCTGTGTGGCAGCTTTACATTCCCGCAGGCCCACAGCTGCAACAAAGAGGACTGCAGATAAGTAAACCTGCAACTACGACCTAACAATTCATTTCAGGGAAAAAACAACAAGCTCCACATTAGCATATTACCTATTATAATATCTAGTGTGACTTCTCACGGCACACACCAGAACATACCACACTGCTGGTTCAGTTTTCTCATGGTGTTCAAATTGTAATACCCAACATTTTCTCACCAATTTGCCTGTTCTGCTGTTTGGTATACACCTAATCAACCAGCAACGTATAGTATGGGTCAACATTACGCTCAATAAAGTGCTTCTTTTTGGCACTGACAGGCTCAGACTGTTATACAAGGTGTCTGACAAAATCATGGAAATGATCCCTACCAGTGACTCCCGGTGACAGCCTTTGTTTATAACCAGAAACAAACCATCAATTCAAATGATTTGCATCAAAACTTTGTTTAATCCATATAACTATATACGGCGCACTGTGTTTCGCATGGATGAATACTACTGTTGCACAATGCATTTACGCTGTGTGTGATCAGAGACAATTCAGAGCGTCTTTGGTGTGATTTGACAGTGCGGATTATTACAAAGAGGAGGAAGGGAGAGAAAATAGTGAGGGGCGCAAAGAAGAGACAGGCTAGAGAAAGCAACAGAGAGTGTCCACGAAAACTAGAATTTTAAAAAAAAATGTATTGTAAAATTGAACCAGCCTAGTACTACAATGTAGGCTATGTTAATTACAGCTATATCTGTAACGGCTAGTTAACAATGTAAATCAATGCTAGTTATAATGTCCCTAAGTCAGCTAGGTTTTGTCCAAGACATTAACCACAGAAAATATAATGCTGCAGACAGTTTGAGAAAGCCTGAGCTTCATTCATGTTATGTATTATTATTATGATAGCCAAAGTTACTGTACACTCATTGTTGCCTCCTACAAATGCCACAACAAAGACAGTCAAGGCTTTCAGTATGTCTGAGCTGTAGTTTTGAACCTACTACTACATGAAAATAGGGCCCAGTCTTGAAAATACCGAAATAATCCTTTAAGACTGTATGTTTAAGTGTAGGAGGATGCAGACGGTGTACACCTGTATGCCCGGGTGTGTGAGTATGTGTGTTTGAACCAATGAGAACACACAGAGGACGCCATGATGAAGATTGACTTGTTGAGTAATGAAAACCCACTGCAGCCCTCCTCTGAGAGACAGAGCAAGGGAGAGGAATAAGAGAGTGAAGTAATGAAGTAATGAAGGAGCAAACGGCTCAGAGGCTAGCACTTTGGAAAAAAGGGCCGTCTCTAGGGGACAGAGAGAAAAGGGGGAGACAGGGAGTTAAAGAAAGAGAGGAGAAAGTAGAGAAAAGGGGGGCAGGAGGGATAGAGAGCAACAAGGGCAGGGAGAAGAGAATGGAAAGGCAGCAGCCATGATGGATGTAGAGACATTTGCATGCATTACACAGGAGGGCAGGGTACCTGAAGAATCACAGCAAAGTAATATCTTGTTTGGAAGCCAAGGCATGCGGTCATCTGAACAGGTTGTTATGGAACAGGTTGTTTGAAAGTTGTTACTACTAAGGGAGGGCTCAGGTGTGTGACTGGGAGACTCTTCAGGCTCCATCATAAAATCCCATGGTCACTCTGATCTATAATTCATACCGACAAATGGAGGCGACACCAGGCAGAAGACAGGATCACGTCTACACACACACACACACACAAACACAATTTCAAAGCCTCAAAATCTGCTGCCACATACACAATCTCCTGCTTTCAGGCAATCTGTGGAATGACTATGTCTCTTGGGGTGTAGGCTAAACACCCATTGCTATGGTGATGGAGCTTGGGCTCTATCCAAAGAGACAGAGATGATATATCGAGAGGTTCATCCTTCATGGATGGCCACGAGGGAAAAACAGCAGCCAAATAACACCAGCGCCTAAAGGGCCTGTGGGCCTTTCAATTTGGAGGAAATTGTTGCTCGCAGCAGCCTACAAGGATATTTGTCACGTCACTGGACGATACAGAGCAACAGATCACTATCGATTTGACTGCTTGGGTTTTACGTGACACGTCTCATAGGAAGGTGTTGCTGTGTGAAGCTGTATGTCACCTCAAATGTGCATGTGAGAGAAGAGTACATTAACCTACATGCTGATGATGCTTTTCATTACTGTCAATATCGTCTAAGCCCATTCCCTGACACAGATATACAAGGCTGGAAGGTGCGCTGATCCTGTTTGTACAATAAGTGTGTGTATGTGGATGTGTAGCTTTCAGTGTATATGATTCGTTTGTCCTTGTGGGTATATATTTGTTTGTGCACCAAAGCAGGTGGTTAGAGTATATAATTAAATGTATATCTCAGATCGGAACAGCAGGAGCATCGGTACTAGGTTCTCTCAAGTCTCAGATTACCATGCAACGTCTTTTATCCCATCCTTCTTTTCAGGGTGAGAGAGAAGCAAGGGATGGGGTAAGAGGGTTAAAGGAGGAGGGGAGGAATATGATTTATCCCTCACGCTACTTGATGAATCTGCTCTGGGTGGCTAAACTATTTATGAGCCTCACAGCTAAATTCCTCCATGCGTCTCTTCCCTTTCTCGCCTCGGAACCCAAATCTAATTCGGCCCGGCGAAATACACACATACACATGCATACACATACACGTACTTACCACAAAGTCACTAGAATTTACACACACATACACAGATTCACACGCTCACTTACACACACTTGCACGATGATTAGCATTTGTGCCCCGCCTGTACACAAATCCATATTTCATGAAGGCAGAAGGCAGAAGTGTTTAGTGCGGCAGGTTTGGATTTTGTGAAGACCAAAGACCAGCACAGAGTCAAGTCGAGATCCTATTATCTTAGCATGCCAGGGCCTCTCCTCTGGGTGATTTCCATCTCTCTTTAAGAGAGAGAAGAACGCTTGGACCTGCTTTGTTTACTGAAGAAAACAAGTATCCAAAACATTAGAAAGTATGCTTCAAGTGTGCCTTCATCTGTATACAAAAACACTAAATGGCACCTCGCACTCTATGAAATTAAAATCAATGACAGTGTGGAATATTTATGAACCTACTGCTTCAACATTTGGGTGTAGTCAACACCATAAAGCTTGCATACAAATGTTATTTGGGCAAGGTAGCAAGAAACCTGGCACCACGAAATGGAAACAGAAGACAAGCATTTTAAGTTTGTTGCGGAACAAGTTAGTTTGTTTTTACCTAGAAATACTAAAAAAAATTTAATTAAAAGTTAATTATTAACTAAATATTTAAAAGTGGCACATGACACACACAGTGTGTGTACATTCAGTTGTCCATTTACTTCATACACTAAGGAAGTAACTGAACATGCTGCAAGGGGAAATTGTAATTCAAGTCAATTTACTTTTTATCCATTTTAGTATGACATATCAGTGTTAAAAGATTACTGAACTGTATACCAATCTGAGCAGCACTGTACTGTGGTATTGTGAGACCTCTCCACTCCAACTGTAAATCAGCTGGAGGTTGATTTAACAGATTTTCCCATGCCCTTGGCTTTGTAGATAAGCAGCGGCTCTAATTCAGCATGCAGCCAGCACTACAGATCAATGTGTAACAATAATACATACCAAAGAGCTTCAACAACCATTTCATAATCTCCTAATCAGCTCACAATCAAAAGCATGCTGTAAAAATCTAGCGGGAGTACACAATATGCTTGTGATGAAGATTATTTTGCTTATCTTGTAGAAAATAAATGTACAAAGCTGTTTTATTGCACAAGCAGATCTGAGAGCCAAGGTTCAGTCACACTTATGCGACCGAGAATTGTAATCGTTGAAACAATGGGGGCTGAGCTGTTGGTTCCAGGCCAAACACTTGTTGAACAGTGGTGCTTTGTCCCAGAATGATTATAAACGTGCCTGAATAAAAACAATGTTTTTTTTTGTACCTGGGTCCTGTGGTACAGGAAGAAAACAAATCCTTATGGATTACAACAATGGGTGCTGTTTTTCCCTGGTCACATTTCTAACTGTAAAGAAGTGGCCATTTGTCAAACTTTCTATATACACCCACTGAAACACTGTCATTAAATATTAAAATACAGTCTACACACACAAGCGCTAATATACACAGATCAACGACACACACAATAAAGGAATAGTTCAACATTTAGGAAATATGAAGTTGCAGGTAGGTATGCACTGGACAGTTGTGGACAGACTCATTGATGTTGCTGGTTGCCTGAAAAGTGCACAATGAGTCCAGGAAGTCACTGCTCCCAGTCAAGAACTAATCAGATGTATCACCCATTGTAAAACTAAAACTTTGCAGAGGTTAAACAATCAAGAAATAATGCATTAATTAGTGCAAGTGTTGGTAGGTGGGTATTTTTTTTACCTTTGGACAGGCCAAACTCCTTTCCCCCAGTTTACAGTTTTTACGCTAAGCTAAGCTAAACACCTGTCAGATGTAGCTCCATATTTTACAGATATGAGAATGGTATCAATCCTCTCATCTAACAAATTGGAATAAGCGTTATTTCCAAAACTATTCCTCAAAAGTTCAGGAACATTTTTGAGAAATAGTTAAAGGGGAATTATGTAGTTTCCTGCGGCCACTAGCGGTGTGGTTTTAAGATTGCAACCAGGTGTGTGCTCGTACGCGTGCTCGCTTGAACTCAGGAGCGAGCAGAATCCGAAACACAACCGCTTTCATACAGAAATCCTGCAATAAACGCAGGAACAGCAGCATGCAGGCTGTGGCTTTTCACTCAGACATGTTCAGGCTCTGTTACTTCAACCTTCAGCTACATGTGCTGAATGATAATGAAACGGGTAGTGAGCTGGACTGAATATTATAAGATTGCGTTAACTTTACTGTAACTAGTGTTAGTGGCTGGCTCTTCCTCTGGGTTGTATTTTATGTGGGTCATGTTAGTTACAGGGACCGAGTGGTGGAGAAGCTGTGTACCCATCAGTAAAAGGCAATAAATCTAAATTGAACGTTACGACGCAAACAGCGGTGGGTCCGAGCTGCTGTAGCGTTAGCTAGCTGCTCGTGGCTGCATCACTATGGGATAGTAAACAAATCACTCCACATTAGTTTTTTACCGTTATTTACCGTCATTTCTTGCAGGCTTTGACAAGGTGAGGTTATGTTGGAGTCTGTGTTGTGCTGGGAGCAGGTCTTAGCAGACTCCATGTCGTAAGTTGCCGTGTCGTCGCTGCTGAGTGCAAAGTCAGGGCTCTGGAGACAGCGAGAGGCTCGGGAGCGCGCATGCACGTGTCAGTCACTGGATTTCGCGGAAAATCCGACCTGGAGCCTTCGAATAGGAATAGAAATACCTGCCTTCAGAGTAAATAGCCAAACCCGGCAGATGGATCATTTTAATGTCACATTATAACCCCTTCACACACAGGCAATAAAAAAAGGATTCATTTTAGTAGAAAAACTACATATAGAACCTTTAAATGTCATGAATGAAGTTAATTTTTGTCATGTTTTCTAAGAAGCAGATAAAGCAGGGATTCTGACCCAAATGCAGATTCAGTCTTTGGGTGTTTATTAAGAGTTAAACAAAGAGTAAACAGGTTTAGGCTGAGGCAAGAGTAAAAAACAGGAACACACCGAACACCAAAACTTACAACCATAACAATTTTACAATATGGCAGAGGGTTGATTCGCAGAGATGTGAGACGAAATTAAAGAAACATGCAGAGACGGAAAGAAAATTACAGTGATACTCAGATGTAATGTGGCCAGTGAGCAATAGCAGGGCAAAGGGCTCACTTAACGACAGGACAGAAAATGATAGAGAGAAACATAAAGGCGGAGATGGAATGGTTGTAGACTAGATATACGGAAAAAAGGAGTGACTTAGAAGTGGCAGACAAAAAGAAAATAACATTGCTGGGAGAAGGTGAATGGCTATTCCCTGAGGTGTATTGGTCATATCCAGGTCATTACAGCCAAAGGAGACAGTCAGAAAGACAGGAACAGACAGGCAGACAAACTGGTCTCTCTCCTCATTTTCTCTGTTTCCCTTATCTCTCTCTCTTTGTGTCTTCATCTGCACTCCACTCTGAACAAGGTTTTCAGGGACACTTGGCAGGTTGCAAGGCATGGGACTGAATTTCAATTGTTGCTGTCTTAGTTAATACACAAGAACTGAGGGTAAAGGTGGAGCAAATCATTCAACCAGAATTCAATTTTCTCCCGCTCAAGCCTTCTTTGTACATAATCACAGCTTTGAAGTTAAAAAGTAAATAAACAGGCGACCATCGCCTCAGAGACAGAGAATGAATTCAGAAGGGAGAGTGAGATAGAACGAAGAAAATGATGGAAGAAGATAGAGTAATGATTTGTCGAAGTAGTGTTCTGAAGAAGATGAAAGCAGTAAGAGAAGGAGAGGGGGAGCCATTGAAAAATGAGCATGGGGTGAAATACAGAGAAGTGTGAACCATCGCACACTGGCCATTCTTGCTTTTAAATCGACTGGCATCAAACAATTACATGACAGTGAAGGATGCTTTCTACTCTTTTCTGCTCTTCACTCTTAATTTCCGTCACCCTACTCTCCTCATCATCACCATCATACCACCTTGATGCCTGTTTGTTTCTCTCTCTTCACAGCCCATTTCTGTTTTAGTCTTTCTATCTTTCTTTTTCTTTTTGTCTGTCTTTCTCCCTCTCCCAACGGAGCATTTGTTTGTTTGCATCTCAAATATACTAAATGAAAGGGTTGTTGTTGTTTTATTCGACAGGTCGGGATGCTTGCAGGCATGCTGTGTACTCACAGCATAGTGTGTGTGTGTGTGTGTGTGTGTGTGTGTGTGTGTGTGTGTGTGTGTGTGTGTGTGTGTATGTGCGTGCGTGCGGGCACATGCATGTGAGGCACAGCAGTGCGTGGCAAAGAGGTAATGAATTCCTCACTGAAGCAGTGACACACAACAGCTTGCAGATCAATTTTTAATAAGAACTCTGCAGTTCACAAGCAGCGCAAAAAATGTGTATATGTGTGTGCATGTTTGATAAGAGCTCTAGTTGGCTGGCAGAGTAATAAACATATTGTAATCAGTGGCTTCTGACCGAAAACCTAATTCCTTTGTCTGTGTGTTTGTACTTTTATGTGCACCTACTGAGAAAGGGGGATCAGCTAGCTTCCCCTTCTACAATATGACTAGAAAAGTATAATTTTGCAAAACTGAACTAGTTCATTAACAAAAAGGAGAGGCATCAGTACAATCATTAAATCAAAATCACATCTCAAATTATTAGTATATTAGATAATATTAAATAAATAAATTTCGACCTGAGAATAAGGTTTCATCTCTTAACCTTAGGCTGTTCACAGAGTGCTGTATCAAAGCACATTCATGGAAAGTTGATAGCAGTGTGACAGGAAAAGGTGTACAAACAAGAGGGATGACCACAGCCTTGAGAAGATTGTCAACCAAAGCAGACTGAAGTTGGGAAACTCCCCAAGGAGTGGACTGAGGCTGGAGTCAGTGCATCAAGAGCCACCAAGCACAGACGTGTCTAGGAAATGAGCTACAAGTGTTGCATTACTAGTGTTAAGCCACTCCTGAACCACAGACCGCATCAGAAGCTTCTTACCTGGGCTATGGAGAAAAAAAACGGACCGCCGCTCAGTGGTCCAAAGTTGTCTTTTCAGATGAAAATAAATTTTGCATTTCATTTGGAAATCAAGGTCCCAGAGTCTGGAGGATGAGTATAGCGCCACAGAACCGAAGTTGCTTCAAGTGCAGTGTGAAGTTTCCTCAGTCACTGATGTTTTAGGGTACAATGTCATCTCCTCGTGTTGGTCCACTCTGTTTTATCAAGTCCAGAGTCAATGCAGCCATCTACCAGTAGATTTGAGAGATTTTTGTTCCTCAGGGGACAATAAAGTTGATCTTAATCTTAACTTCATACTTCCATCTGCTGACAAGCTTTATGTAGATGCTGTTTCCTTTTCCACAAGGACTTGGCACCTGCCCACAGCACCAAAACAACTAGTAACAGGTTTGCTGACCATGGTATTACTGTGCTTGATTGGCTAGCCAACTCACCTGACCTGAACCCCATAGAGAATCTATTGGGTATTGTCAAGAAGAAAATGAACAACACCAGACCCAACAATACGGATGAGTTGAAGGCTGCTATCAAAGCAACCTGGGCTTCCAGAACACCTCAGCAGTGCCACAGGCTGACTGCCTCTATGTCACACTGCATCAATGCAATAATTAGTGCAAAAGGAAGTACTGAGTGCATAAATTAAAATTCAGAGGTTTGACATTTCTGTATTATATATTTGTTATTCTAATATTCTAATATTTTGAGATATGGATTTTTTCACTAGTTTATGACATCTTAATGACAAAACTATTTATTGATTCATTGAGGAAATCTGCAAGTTAATCAAAAATGAAAATATTCTTTTGTTGCAACCCTATATAACTAAAAATGGTCAATGGAGCCTTTGCGGTCTTCACATTCTGCCGCATTTCATTTCAGACATGTTTACATAATAAAAAAGAGCCGCCTTCTGCTGTACATAACATACTGTTAAGTTAAATATGTTTGATTCAGTCAACACTGGAGTTCTGCAACGGACATACAATATATTTACTAGAGCCCAACCAAATTGGGATTTTCAAGACCTATACCGATTTTGATATTTGAGGATTTTAAAACCCGATATATACATATATTTTGGTTTCTGTTCTTCTTTTCCGAAACACATAACATAAACAAAGATTATCCCTAACATTTGTTAAGTTACGTGTAGTTATGAGACCTCAAGAAGATAACATACATAGACATAATTTAGTTGTTTTTTTTAAATGAATAAGTACAGCTGATTATGTCAGCTGATTGCTGTGTTTTGTGATGGTTTTGTGGCATTCCAAACATGTATGTTGCTTGTTATTTGTCATTTATAGGCTGTTTTAGACAACTATCCTGATTTATGCACAATTTGCATTAATATTTACATTTTTCTAAATACCTCTCCATAAGTTTGTATGGTTGCACTGTAAACAGATACAGCAGCAGTTGCTCTTCTGTTATTTCCAGCAAAACAGCTGATCAAGAATGTTTGTTGTAGTATTAAACCACACTTCTTAATACATTAACCATGGAAGGCCACCAAATAAAAGGATTCCAACTTTGAAAAAATGGATATATTTTATTTTTAGACCCTGCCCCTTATAAAATAGGTGAAACCAGCTGCGCCTCTGTCAGCTATGATGGTAAAATGCTGCTTATGCATTGATACATCAGTATTAGCAATCTAATAATGTCCTATATAATAATATATCAGTCACAGTGGCCATTTTCCAGCAGAACTAACAGCAACTAACAGTAGTCTTCCTCAGCGAGTGACCTATAATGACCCAGTGTAATGGCCTCCTACTAGAAAGAGGGAGTTAACATTCAAAGCACATCTCTGAAGTGTAAGTATGAGCCCTGATCAAGCCAGGTGACTGCAGGGGAGGCCATTCATATTCAAGCATTCTGTTCCCATCCATTATTCATGAGATTCTTCCTCCTGCCTGCCTCATCCCCTGGTCTCCTGGTCTAGCCTTCTCCGCCTCCTACACTGTATCACACCTGAACTAGCCGTAAAAGAGGTTATTCACTAAACATTAGAGGGATTGGATGTGGGCTAATGCAGGACAGGAGGGACGATGGGAGAACTGTTCAAGGGTATCAAATATGGAGCCCCGATTTGTGGTGTTGGGCTCATGAATCACCCCAAGCAAAGGGAGCAAAAGAGGGATGACCCTGATTCATTTGTCTGTTTGCCTCCTAATCTCTCTCTCTCTCTCTCTCTCTCTCTCTCTCTCTCTAGGAACAGCTGCACAATAGCAATTCATACAGCTTACACACACCTCCTTGCTCTCATGCATACACTTTCAAAACACCCCTCAGCACTAAAAAACTTCTTGCAAACATTGAGCACTACTGACCTCCCGTGACACTTGGGTACTCCAACAGCCATGTTCTTGTGTTAACCCACCAAACAACTTTGCTGCGAGACTTTTAATCTTATCTTCTGTACCACTATGAGAGTACAACACAAGCGTAGATGGATGCTTGCCCTTGAAAAAGCAGAATGATGAACTGATTTTCCACAAGGTGATCATCGCCTTGAAGAAGTTACTGTAACACAGCTTGAGCGTTTAGCCCTGATATGTCCACATCAGAAGACTCATTACCCGGATTGCTTGTCAGCATACACAGCGATAACACCACAGCCACAGACACTTCATCAAGCAGGCAGAACAACACACTAAGGCTCCTTCATCAAGTCCCGGTGGCGCATGAGGAACACTGATGGTCACTTTATGCAGACACAGTTCAGTATAAAGCTTTCAGAAAAGCACGATGGATAAACAAATGCAGAGAGGGGCACGCAGATGAGCAGCTAATCACTTAGAGCAGCAAGAATAATTGGCCGACATTGATTGTGCTTATCTGGACCACCATAAACTCAGCTACAAAGTGTATTGTGTGTGTGTGTGTGTGTGTGTGTGTGTGTGTGTGTGTGTGTGTGTGTGTGTGTGTGTGTGTGTGTGTGTGTG
>JAPMOB010251841.1:0-11598 GCA_029875015.1 Lepomis gibbosus
TCTCCCACACATTTTTGAATGGGTTTTGTTTCACAGTCCTCTCCAGGGTGTGGTTATCCCTATTGCTTGTACACTTTTTTTTTACCACATCTTTTCCTTCCCTTCGCCTCTCTATTAATGTGCTTGGACACAGAGCTCTCTGAATAGCCAGCCTCTTTAGCAATGACCTTTTGTGTCTTGCCCTCTTTGTGCAAAGTGTCAATGGTCGTCTTTTGGACAGCTGTCAAGTCAGCAGTCTTCCCCATGATTGTGTAGCCTACAGAACTAGACTGAGAGACCATTTAAAGGCCTTTGCAGGTATTTTCAGTTAATCAGCTGATTAGTGTGTGGCACCAGGTTTCTTCAATATTGAACCTTTCTACAATATTCAAATTTTCTGAGATACTGATTTTGGGGTTTTCATTAGTTGTCAGTTATAATCATCAAAATTAAAAGAAATGAACACTTGATATATATCAGTCTGTGTGGAATGAATGTACACATTATACAACTTTTTTTCACTTTTTGAATGGAATTACTGAAATAAATCAACTTTTTGATGATATTCTAATTATATGACCAGCACCTGTATGTTTGTATACGTAAAATCTTATGAGGAAGATCTTTGTTATGCTGCGCTGGAATTCCATCAGACATCACAGAGACCAACAAACAAGAAAGTCCAGAGTTCTCACTTCAGCACATATTCTGCCATAAATACTTGTAGGATGTAAAGGGCCTAACAATTTACACAAACATGCCACAAGCCACCCCGCTGATTTGAATGAACAGCAGTGAATCCAGTTTTGGACCAATGAAATACTACTACAGGGCTACTTCATGTAGGCACCAGCGTCTACTGCGCATGATCACGTAGCATGATCGTGGTTTGATGACATAGAACAGCAGCAGAAACACTGTATTTCTGGTAGCTGCATAGCTGCGGCAACAAAAAGTTTCATGGCTCAGAGTGTTTATCTAACTCGGATCGTCACTGTTTAATCAGCCCACCTACGAGGCTCACCTGTCAAACACCAAAGCAGCGTCACTGATGGCCGAATAGTCTTTTTAGATTCGCTGAGAGCTTATAATACAAGCAATATGGTTACATCTGTCATATGCGATGGGATATCACAAGGTTTTGATGTCATTTTTGGACCTACATGGAACCGTCCATGCGGGCTTTGGTCGGCTTCACTGTTTCAACTGTGGCTTACCCCCTGGGCGGACCAAGCCGCTGTTCAAATCCCCTCCCAGGCAGTAGTGCAGCAGATCACTGGAGGGAGGGGGAGATTTAGCACCATTAATGATTAGCATGCGATATATTCAATTAAATGGCCTACAGTACGAGAAAAGTGCGTACATACCCCCCTGCTTCCACAGTGCACACACATAATTAGCCCACAAGCAAGAGCAAGACAGCCAGTACGGCAAACGGTTCGCTCTAAAACAATCAAGTGTATTTAACCGTGATACGTTGAGCCCACGCAGCAGACAGTTAAATCGGCATACAAGCAGACAGCACACTTACCACACTGACCAGGAGCAATGTTGCATGCACCAGGCAACTCCACAGATTTAGGGCTGTTACCACCAGCTAAACTGTTCAGCTACAGCAGGCCCACCTTCAGAGGGGGTCAAAGGGTACAGATGACCCCGGCCCCATACAAGGTCTATGGTAAACCCTTAAATGGGATCAAGTTAGACACTTTATTACTGTCTTTTATAAATAACAAAAATGTTTAGATATTAGCTGTTATTGTAAAAATGGTACGGTCGAAACATTTGGCCATTCAAATGTGCAGGACCTGCAAATGTAAAGCAAGTAGTTTTAAGCAAGCACTGCAGCCTGTCAGGTTCCCAAAAAAGAGCAGCCAAAACAAACAGAAAAATAAAGCATAAGGAGGCAATGGCCAAATCTCTGGCTAAACAATGTGTTCAGAAACAATATGTATGTCTGACAGTGAAAGATAAGGAGCTAGCAGGAAGACTAGCAAAGCTTTAGCTTGCTTAACCTTTAAATAATTTAAGACCAGAGATGCCAACTCTCAGGCATTGAGCGTGGCACTGACAGCCGTGGCAGCGCTCTCAAACAGCGCACAACAACGCAGGACCACCGTCTGCAACTGTTGAGACGCCCAAAAAAGGTGAGAGAGAGACCAACACGGGTGCATCATCACCTGTACTTATAGGCCACGGCAGCGGCATCCGGTTGTCAGGGCGCCAGTGCAGTGTGGCCGGAGGAAGAAAAACCCGCAACCTGCCACAAAAGGTATAGGTAAGGTGAACTTTAACAAAACATACAAACCACATTATACCACAGACAACATTATTAGGTCCTGTGCCCTCTTTTCTAAACATAGCATCATTTATCCAGGCTAATATTAATTCATATACAATCAATTTGGTTCAGTTGGAGAATTGATTTGTTAATCCTGTATAAACCTTTAAATAATAGTACAGTCATATTTTGAAATAAAGGCAATACAAGCAGAGAGTTGAGACCGCTCATGTGATTGGCTGAGTACCATGTGACTGACTGGAACACGTAGAACTTTTTATTTTTAAAGCTGAGGAGCAATCTTAAAGATATAACTATTCAAAGAAACCCTGCTAAATTTTCTCATACAGCAGATTAAAGAACTAAAGGCAGTCTAAAGCTGGAGATTACATCATACCTTTCAGAAAAGTGAGTTCAGAAATCAATCAACAAATATTTCTTTGAAGATTCTCAGTCATCCCGATCATAGGATTTCTAAAGGTGCTCAGTCAAAGGAAATTCTTAAAAGTTTAATCAGTTTCCCGTGACTTGAAGGACGAATAATGTTCAGAGACATATTGGCACACAAAACAGCAGTGGTAGATTTTTATCACTCAACATAGAAGCAGCCATCCGAAATAAACACTTGACTGTCTACAACAGCTGGATAAAGACAAAGACAGTGATCAGTCTCTTTAATGTTTCCTTGACACGGAGACACTACCCCATGGCTCATCAACTGCATCAATCTGAGCTCCTTCGATGAAACAACATTAAGCAATTCAAAAACAGTCCAAGTCTTTACAGCTCTGCAACTTCAAGTCACATTAGAAGACACCATAGACCGACTGGTTGACTAGCTCCAGTCAAAGACTCTTCAGTTGCAGCTTGTTTATTGTAGTGACTTCGCATGAACTCTATTTATCACCAAGTGTGGTCCTCACATCACACACCAGAACATTGAGCCCATTCTCATCTCAGGGCGTCCAATACCAAATTTTTCAGAAAAAGTGGTACCTTTAGCATCTGTAGGAGATGCTCTGGGGTGTCTCGTACATCTAGCTAGCTGCGTTTGTGTTAAAGGTGTTGACAGGCCTCCCAAAGCCCCCCTGCCCATAACCATCAGAAATGTCACAATAAGGATCTGTTCAGTAAGCGTTCTGAATGTGTTCTCTTTGAGAATTAGTTTTCGATGTTGAGAATTTAACAATCTTAATCTGAATCAACATTAAACAAAATTGTTAAAGGCTTTTTTAGATGAAAAGACCTGTCTAGACAGGAAAATTCATACTTCATGAACAGTATCCACAACAGAACAGAATCCACAATTTCTACAATCAAAGCATCTGTACACTATCTCCTTTGGAAATAGCAGCATGTGAGGCCAAAACACTGAAACAGGGAAGAGCACGTCCTCAATTATCAGTTAGCACACCTGAGCTGATAGATAACACTCCAACAACTTTTGTGTAACATACTTAGGCATATTATAAAGAGTAAGGCTATATGAAACTATGATTCTAAATGGATTCAGGATGAAGCAGGCAGTGACTGGACGTAACAATGTGCTTTATTCAATTATAAATTCAAAAATTTAACAAATATAGTTTTTGAAATATAGATTATTACAGTGATTCTTGAGATCAGGGACAAAACAGGTTTTGATTTTCAAAAAAAAAAATCTTGATTATTTAAAAAAAAATATGTATACATCTTTGTTAAATGAGGCTTTGCCTATATAATCATGTTTTGGAACAACCTCCCAGTTTTACATTTTTGTCATAAATGACATGTTTACGGTATCAGAACTAGATTTTTTTTCAGCACCATCAGAAACACAGAAATGTCAAAAAAATTATTTTGAATGACCTTATCACAGATATTTTTACTCTTAGCTGTTTCTTGGTTCTCTTAATTATATACACATGTTTTTGATTGAACCATATCTCCTGTTAAAAGTTAGATTTGTCAATGTTTATTAGTTACAGTTTAGGTTTTATATAATAACCAATAAAAAATTAATCTCCAATATGAACAGAGACACTTAGAAGTGTTCAAATTACACATTAACTTTGAAAATGCAACACTGTTATAGACAAATATTCTTGATGGAACAAAACATGTCATATTTTTAAAAAAAACAACATCTGACGGAGTTGACAAGGCATCGACGGTGTTGACACAAAACTGACAGGGTGGTGATAAACTTGTAAGAAACAGAAAAATATTAAATTCAAAATTATCATTGAACTCTCACATATATTGTAACATTATAAGATATGAAGAAAATACATTATATAACCATTTTTTTTGGATCAACATCTCTAGGGGGTAGAAGGACTAGTCCATGAACATAACGCCATTGTAAAGTCCACAGCCTCTTCAAATATATGCTGCTTATGCACAAACTACAAACCCCATCTCCAGAAAAGTTGTGATATTTTCCAAAAAGCCTGCATCAGTGCCTACATGAGTGAGCTGTATGTTTGTGAAGGTACTACTGACACAGAGGCATGAATTGGGATTTTAGAAAGACATCTGTTGCCATCAAGTCGACGTATCTTTCCAGGACATCCATGCTTATTTAAGCAGGGCAATGCCAGGCCTCAGTCTGCACGGGCTACAACAACGTGGCTTCGTACACACAGATTGCGTGTTCTTTAAAGGCCTGCTGCCAGTCCAGATCTGTCTCCAATTGAAAATATATGGCGCACCAGAATCAGACAGTGGCGACCACAAACTGTTGAGCAGCTAAAGTTTTGTATAACAAAAATTCCAATTACAAAACTGGCACGATTAGTATCTTCACTTCCCAAATGATTAGTTGTTATCCAATGAAAGGTGAGGTAACACGATGGTAAACAAGCCTCTGGCCCAACATTTATTTGCGTGTGTGTTATGCATGAAATTCTAACTTTGTTTATATTTACAAAATACAGTTATGTTGATCAGTACAACTACTGAAAATCTTTCTTTGTACTTTTGTCAGTTAAATAATCCAATAAATCCAATTTTATTTGGAAAATATCACAACTTTTGTGGAAATGGGGTTTGTAGATGCATTTATATATTATTTTTGTACTTAAGTACAAAAATAATAAAAGAAAAGAGTATACCACCAGGTTAGGTATTAGTATTTCTTCTTGAAATATACCTTTAACTGTAGTAGACTTAACGTTAACTCACATGTACACTACCAGTGGACTGCACATAAATAAAAGACAAATGAAAATAGTTGTTTTCTTTATAAATCAAAATTTTCAAACAAATATTGCTTTGTATGTCATTCCCAGTCCCAATGTTAAAGTTGCAATTTACAAGAAATATTTTATTGCTTCTGTGTAAAGGTAATACTGCTGGTAAAAATCACCTTATTTGTTTAAAGTGTCTGGAAACCACATTATTGCACTTTTGTGTATAGGTTATAGCAGTAAATTTAAATTAAAAGTGCACAATATACTATTTTAGAAATCATTATTCAATTTTGCGCATAACAAGGCGATTAATGACAGAAAATCATGCACTTAATTGCAATCACATCTTTTAATCGTTGCCCAGCACACATGGGCATCGATTGTACAGAGAGAGCTGGAGGTGAGTAAAAAGTGTTTTGCAGTGAAAAAGTAGCTGCCTGCTCTGCCAGCTGCCTGCTCTCACTGACTGGATATGTTTGTAGTCGGCTGACTCCTCCAGATATTTAGCACGCTAGATATCTGGTTGCCGTCGGTAATGCGTCAGTGATGTGTTAGTGAGCCATTTGGTGCCTCATTGAGTAGTTCACACATTGATTGTTCTGCTGATCAATCGTTGATTTGCCCCTTATCACAGCCCTGACCACAGCCCGACAATTGGTGAGCTCGGCGACCAAAACAATAAAGTTACAGGTCATAAAACTAAAACAATGAGCTGAAGGATTCCAAGAAGCTCTGTAAAGCTGAGGAGAACAGCAGTTGGATATTAATTGCCAGCATATTATTAAAAGCAACCGCTTTCACATACATCTACTCATTTGACGCTTTGCTGATATAAAACTATTGGCAGCGGCTTTAAAAAATCTTAATCTTGAAATGCTGGTTATGACTAGGCAGAAAATCTATTTTTTCAACCGCACAGTGGCTTTCCTAAATTTGATGCAAGGACATTTATTCAACAAAACAACAGGCCTTATAGTTATGAAGGTTTTACACCAGAAATTTCTTCTAACTTTCTCAGGCAGATAGTCTCTGAGGTGATATGTGCAGAAAGTCAAGACAATGGTTTATTGTTTTCATATTGTGGTGTGAAGACATCACTGATCCGAAATGTGAATTACAATAATAGTATAATAATAATAATAATATAATAATAATAACAGACTTGTTTTCTGATCCATTCAGGGTTAAAAAGGGTTCAGCAAGGATTCAACACAGTTCTGGGCCTAAAATTTGCTAAAATGTTATTTTACAGCCACTGTGATATTACCCACCAACATCTTCATACAGACAGTTTGCCTGACCTTCTACTATATTTGCTTCTTTAAGTGGACTACATCTAGACTATGACTTAGCATCACACCAATAAAAAACAACCACAGAAGAAAATGTTCCATCCAACAAGCCAATCATCACTTACATTTCCTTTCATGGGAAAGTTTGCGCATGTCTTAACACCCAGCAGTAAGACCTGTTTCATCGTCTTTCAAAACCAGGTCAAGAACGCACATGGACGGGCTGCGTATTTTTCTGGTCATTCTCCTTGGTATGTTTCAGTAACCTTATTGAGGGTTAACATCAACATCTCAGTGCTTTTGTATTAATCCGTAACCTGCATTTAGTGTAATGTGACACCCTGTTACAATCATCACATTTCAATTTGCTTTTACGATTGCTTTTATTTTTCAGGAGGTGTTTTCTGCAGTCATGATTGGATCTCTGGATCAGTGTTGGAGGTGACAGTCAGACCAGGAGACAACATCACTCTGTATTGTGACTGCAAAACATCATATGGAGTAAACATAGTGTGGTACAGAAACTGCTCTCATGAGAACCAGCCTTCTCTTGTCCTAAAACGAAATCTTGATGCATGGAGACACAGCAGTGATGCTTTCGCTGCTCTGAATCCCCTTCCCCGTTTCTATTTTGTGAGGAACAATTCCTCTGAATCCTATGACCTGCTGATCATGAACACTACTGATTCTGACGAGGGCCTCTACTACTGTGGAACTGAACAGACCAAGGTAGAGGATAATGGATACATTACTCGCAGATTTGTGAATAGATATGGCAACATCACAACAAGGATCTTATTCAGTAAGTATTGTGGTCTGATTTCTCTTTGTGCATTTGTTATAATACTCAAATACTCAATATGTACACCCATATGTGTTATTAAACACCTCATCCCCACAACATAGCCATTGATATTGTAATATCCTCCACTCTTTTGGTAATGCTCTCCACAAAGTGTTAGAACCTGGTTAAAGGAATTATTGTTCATCAACAATAATGAGCTCAGATAGTTATGGAAATGCAGTATCAATTCATTGTTGCCCAGTGAAAATCTCAGTTCCCGCAAAGTTGTCCATTTAATACACAAGTAATTGTTGTTGTAAGTGCTACCACAATACACTGCAGAGTTAATTGACAGAGCTTTGTTTTTATCCAGACTCCAGTGAGCCTCACCTCCAGATTACAGGAGACTGTGGTGTGTGCTGGATGATGCTGTTTTCTCTGTGTCCAGCATTTGCTGTTCTGTCCTCTCTCCTCTCATCTCTCCTTGTTTGTCACCTCAGTCGGAAAAAAGGTACCTGCTGTATGTCACTTTTACCTACTCTAGGTTTTCAGCTTTATGAGTAATGCAGTGGTTCCTTTAATGTATTATGGGATATGGGGTGTAACAGTGTAATAATGGTGGTGTAATGTTTGCAGCTAAGGAACCTGAAACTGATGAGACAAGACCTGACACCAGAGGCCAAACCAGGTGGAATAAGGTAATTCATAGTGCAACGTATCATTCTTTATATGTATCAGCCTTTTTCATTGCAGACATTTTGTGTTATTAGACAAAGGTGTAACTAACAATATTTATTGCAGGGGTAGGACCCCAGTATTGTGCATATTGTCTTGTTGGTGTACTGGTAAACTTAAACGTACAGTAGCCATTAACTTTAGTAGTTAAATCTTTTCCTTGCCAAATGGAAATGTTGGTTGCCATATTTCCATTTTATCTTTCCATTTTTGCAGCTTCACACACTGCACAGATAAGACACAATGCTTTCTCAATAAAAGTGTTTAATACTGCATTTTAGTAAATCATTGCACTGCATCAATACATGTTTGTGACTCTGAATAATATATGTCTATGTAAAATCGTAGGAGGAAGATCTTTGTTATGCTGCGCTGGAATTCCATCAGACATCAAAGAGACCAACAAACAAGAAAGTCCAGAGTTCTCACTTCAGCACCTATTCTGCCATAAATACTTGTAGGATGTAAAGGGCCTAACAATTTATACAAACATAAGAAAGTTTAAAATGAATTCATTAAAGCTGATTTCTGTAATTTAGTTTCCCTTGCAAACCAGAGGAGCAATCAGGAATACAGTTGGGGACGAGGGGGGCAAAAAAAAAGCAAAAAAGTGTTTTAAAATTTGATTATAAACTATTATCTGTTTCACTTTTCCTTTGAGAATAAATATACTATACATAATTCTGTTGTGTGAGTGTGTGTGTGTGTGTGTGTGTGTTTGAGCTGATCTAGAATTACACTCCAAGTAATGGATGTGTTCCATGGAAAAATCACACAAAACTGATAAACTAAAAACTTCTTCCTCCAAGAAGTTACAGCATAATGCAGAGTGACAATGAAGTTAACCGTGATCACACTCTGTCCCCGATGTGATCAGGCCCACAGGAAACCCACATTGAAAAACAGCCCCTCGTGCAGGCAGACTGAAGCAGCAGATAAGTGGCCTGTTGAAGGTGTCGGTGCATGGCTTCACTTTATTCACCGTTGATTACATAGAAATGATCTTATGGTGTCAAAACAAAGCTACTTTAACAACGCACTCACCACATTATACCATGGAAAACAGAATAAGGTCCTGCGCCCAGTTTTCCAAACATGGCATAACTTTTCCATGTAAGCCAGCTAAAATTTTGTTTATTCTTATACAGTCAACATGGTGCAGTTGAAGAATTGATTTGTTAACCCTGTATGAAGTTATCTCAAAGAATAGTAAACTCTTATTTTGAAATAAAGAGAGTTGAGAGAGCTCATATGATTTGCTGAGTGCTGGACTGGCACAGACAACACTTTCTTTTAACAGCTGTACAGTAGAAATAAATTTAAAGCTGATGAACAAACTCAAAAAACACTAACTATGCAAAGAAATAGAAATAGAAATAGAGCAGATTAAAGGCACTCTAAAATTGCATCATACTTACATCACAAAGTGATTTCAGCAATCAATATTATCACATATTTCTGTGAAGATTCTCAGTCATCAAGATCATAGGATTTCTAGATGCCTGGGTTAAAATTTTGGCAGGGGTGGATTTAATCACACGGAACAAATCAGGGTGAATGTCTCATTTGTCTTTTTCCAGTGGTGACATCACTGAGAAAGGATCACCACCTTTCTGGCTGACAAAGAGAGATGCACAGCTAAATAGACTTACATTATTGTGTTCACTACAAAGTAACCACACTACTCTGTTATACATGTACAGGTGAAAAACTGATGTGAGTTGGTCTTGGCTGCCTACAACATTATATCACTGCCTTTACGTGGAGAACTACTCCATGCCTCTCCCAAGATACACAGGAAATGACAAAATATTTTTGGTTTTATAAAATCAGACAATTCAAGTCTGAGAAGTCCACGTCCGAGACAGCAAACATGAAGTTCACATGGGAAGACATCAAAGACAATAGATGGGCTTTCTCAGTCAGTACAGTACACGCCACAGAGGACAAAAACTTGCTGCAGTTTACAGGAAACCCACACACATAGTGATCAGTATTCACTTTATTGGGAAGACGAAACAGCTGCTGGCAAAGAGCATTACCCAATGCAAGAGGGCCCGCTCTTCAGATAAATACTCAGCATATCATGACAGCAAAGTATTTACACTTATTAGATAGAGAACACAGATGTTTTAAAGAGGAGTGAATTAGGGCATGTCTGTCAGTCTGGAACAAAGACTATCAAACTTCGAGGCGCATAGGAGGAGAGACGGAGGGACACTGAAGAGATGAATGGAGAGGCGCTGAGGGAGAGATGAGAGGCAAAGATACTATGTGAAGTGAAGTGGGAAATTTGCGTCATAAATCATACTCCTTCGTTGAATCATAGCTCATTCAAATTTGAACACATAGAATCAAATTTTTAGATTCACTGTCACATAGACTTCTTGAGGATACAAATATTTCCAATGTCTATCACAAATAAGCTTTTAGGCTAAATCTGATTAGACTTTTGAAAAAAAGACATTCCTTACAACTCAAACATGTCTAAGAATCAAGAAATTATTAACTTTTCTGCTTTTTATTCAGTGATAGTTGTTGCATCAATTGTGGATTGCAAAAAGGCTGATAGCTAATTCAGTATTCTTTTAAAGGTGCCAGTTTGCCAAAGTGTAATCAAATATAGGCTAAAAAATGAATGGGGCTCATGTTTCTGCAGCTAACAAACTGACTCCATGGCAACATCATAGTTCCTGTTTACAAGCATAATGGGTCTTGGCCATATCTATCTGTAAATAAACGCAGACCAGATATACTGTATACAGCCTAGGAAATGCACTACTGTAGGTTTTGTATGGCTTCAGTCAAGCTGGAAGTGTAGCGGCTAGAGATTTAACTGTACAAATCACAGAAGACAAAGTGTTGTCTTGACATCTCAGCACAGTACATTGCGTAGCATCACATTTACAAAAAACAGCCACAGAGGAAAATTTTCCATTCAACGTACCATTCACAACTTACATTTCCTTTAATGGATAATTCTGCACATGTCATAAATAAAGAGTAACAGCGGTTTGACTGTCTTTCAACACCAGGTTGCGAATGGATAGGTTGCACATTTTTATCATTGTTCTTTCAGGGAATTTTTTTGCGAACGTTTTTTAAGATTAAAATTAAATTGTTATATTACCCTTGTAGTAACCTGTATTTGCTGTGAGCTAAAATACTGTAACATTGGAAACATTTTAACTTTCTTCTGTGACTGTGTTGTCTTTCAGGAGTCGTTTCTTTTAGTCATGATTGGATCTCTGGATCAGTGCTGGAGATGGCAGTCAGACCAGGTGACAACATCACTATTTACTGCGACTACAAAACAAAACAACAACTGGAGTATACATAGTGCGGTATAGAAAC